>RJWJ010014227.1:0-38341 GCA_004363605.1 Indri indri | reverse complement strand
GAAATAACCCATTCAAGGATGTTATTGAATTTTTGTAATATTTTACAAAAAGGGTAGCTCTAGAAATCATTTGCAAAACCATATGAAGAATTATCTTATAACTAACACGCCTGTGAAACATAGACATTGTTGAACTTGTTTAGTAACTACAAGCATGTACATATATTGTAGAATTTAAATTGTATTAAACGTTTCTAAATGAAATGCAACATTTTCCCCATACTACTGTTTCTTCCTAATTTGTTTATTTTTATTCATGACATCATCCACCTCCCAGTGACTAATAATAGAAACCTCAGAGTCATCCTCCATGCCCTTCCCTATCCTATGCCCATAACAAATGCAATCACTAAGTTATCTTTCCCCTCATTCATTAAATAAACATTTACCAAGAGCTTCCTGCCTTAAGGCATCATGCCAGGCATTGAAACTGCCACAATGTGTAAGTCATGACTCCAGCTTCAAGGACCTCATGGCATAGTAGAGTGATTTTACAATGTTTCCCTTCATTTCCATTCTTACTATACCTGCTTTGTATCAAAAGCCTCTTAATGAGTTGTCTTGCCTCACATTTAATTCATTCTGTATGCTGCTGAGGAACCATTCATTCAGTGGTGTCTCTATTAGGCACTGGCCTAAATGCTAGGAGTACGGCAGTGAACAAGACAGCCAAAGCCCCTACCCTAAGGGAGCATATGTTCTAGAGTGTTCTAGTGTAAGAAGGAACATAAATATGTAAAAGAATATATCATAACACATCTGGGAGTGCCAATTATCCTATAAAGTTCTTTCACTTACGTCACTCAGTCTCAACCTTCATTTGCTCTTCAACAATTGAAATATAAGTCCTTAGCATTCAGGGCCTTTCCCTCAATTTGCTTTTTCTTCCTTTATACTACTTCTTTTTTACAAATTATCCCCTTTAGTTAGGCTTTTCAATACTTCATTTTACTTCTTCCATGCTCATGCCTATCCTTTTTCCCCCCTCTCTTCTGGCTACCTTCTTTCCTACCTACCTAATTCTACTCAGCTATCAAGGATTAATATCATCTCAGACAGACCGTGAAGTCTTTCCTGACTATTTCAACCCAAGGTGCTTTCCCTTTCTGACCTTTCATAGTACTTATTATCTGTAACCTTACTTTTTTTAAAAAATTACATATTATCTGTTGTTACGGTTAGCTACTTTTTTGCAAGTATGTACATGTCTAATATTTTCACCAGGTCACTAGCTCCTTTAAGTGCAAAAAATGTTTCTTTAGTGTCTCAGCATCCTCCACACTAACTTTAGCAAATACGGATAAATTTTCCTCCTTTCAGAATTAGATTGATCTCCTGTCTAATACATAATTCCTTTAGACAGTAGTCATTCTGAGATAATTAAACCATTTTATGTACAATATTTCTGCACAAAAAGTGCAAAGTAACTCATGTAAAAAATTATAATTCACAATCACTAATACCCAAAAATAATAAGTTCTTGAAAAACATGTCGTGATAAAAAGTGCTATAGAAAGTCTACAAAAATAACAAGATCTCTGTTCAACATAGTTTTGTATTCTCCAGAGTGTATTCTCTCTAGAGTTTTATATTCTCCAAAGCACCATGCCTTTGACACAGTAGTCAATCACCCCATAATGACTATCTATATTGAGCACTAACTATGGCCCAGGCACTGTGCTCAGCATTTTATGACTATTTTCTCCAAACCTTACCCTCATCCTACCATAGCCATTATTACCCCCATTTCATTTAGGAGAACACAGACTTCCATTACCAGCAATATGCAATCTATATTTGAAAAACTTCCAAAAAAACAAAAACATTACTGGATAAAATATAACAGACTTCCTTTTATGCATAGCTGAGCTTGCAAGAGATCAAAATGAGAGAGGTAAAACATAAAGAGAAAACTAAAAAAAATAGAGCTGGTTTTGTCCTAGGGTGGGCCACGGGAAGTGTTTTCATTTGCTGTAAGCATAGCTACACAGGGAGGCGAGGCTTGGACCAGGCAAGGTAGAATTTTAGAACTGAGGCCCTCTACAAAAAGATGGACTCACTGGGATCCAGTGAAAAGGTGAAGCAGGAAAAAAATTAACCCAGTGACACCAGATGACAGGAAAGTTTCTCATCTCACCACATTCTGGATCAAGAAACAAACTCTCCTCTTAGAATTTTCCTCAGAACAGCATTCAGATTTGAGATTAGAATTTCCACTCTCTGGAAGACCTGAAAACTTTTAAGCCAAGAAATTTCCAGCCTCAGTACCAAGTCCCCCTGCCTTTCATGTATCTAAGGCCTACTCTCCTTTTCCCATATGTCCATTAATATCAAAGCTAATAATACTCACATGCAACCTTGCAGAAACAAATACCCAATTGCTCTAAGAAATTACCCTCTTTTTCCTTGGTAATATTCTTTGCTTTGAAATCTATTTTTCAGCTGGGGGTGGTGGCTCACACCTGTAATCTTAGCATTCTGGGAGGCTGAGGCAGGAAGATCACCTGAGGTCAGGAGTTCGAGAACAGCCTGAGCAAGAGTGAGACCCCATCTCTACCAAAAATAGAAAATATTAGCTGGGCATAGCCTATGCCTATAGTTCCAGCTACTCAGAAGGCTGAGACAGGAAGATCATTTGAGCCCAGGAGCTTGAGGTTGCAGTAAGCTATAATGACACCACTGCACTCTATCCAGGGCGACAGAGCAAGACTCTGTCTTAAAAAAAGAAAAATCTATTTTTCGACTTTCTTTTGATTAGTATTGGTGTGGTATATCTTTTTTTCTGGATTTTTTGTTGTTTCAGCCAGGAGGGTAAATCCAATTTCTGTTACTGTACCTTGCCTCGATGTGGAAGTACAAACCATTGTAGAACATGCCATGAAGGATTCACACAGATAAAGCTCTGGTTAAAATGCACTCAAAATCCAAAATTGCAAAACACACGAGGAAATGGTCCATCATAAGTTAAAGTCAACAAACACAACAAAAACATGTTTAGACCCCCCAATAACTTTAGAAAATAGAATTATTAGATATTGATTACAAAGTATGTTTCAGATGGTTCAAGATACAAATGAAAAAATTGGAAAAAAGAACATGGCATTTTCAAATGATAACAGGCAATTTCGAAAAAATACCAAATAGAATTTCTAGAACAAAAAAAAAGTCACTGAAATTATATATGTAGAAATAAAGGTTCATTAAGTTTGATTTGTCTAAAATCACTCAACCTGTATGTGGTGCATCTGGAGCATAAGCTGTTCTAGGAAAACAACAACAACAACAAAACAAAAGCAAAAACAAAAAACAATGTTTGTGATCTTTTCATTACACTGTGTCCTGAATATAGTGAAAAAAATGGCCGAGCGATGAGGGTATTCCATACATAAGGTCTCCTGCTAATCTTTTAATTTAACCTTGACCAATATGTGAGTCACTGATAAGGAAATTAATATAACATCTTTATAATGGTGAGGTTAAAGAGCAGCATTAACACACATGCTTTAGGTGAACTTAAGTAAAGCTCATTTTATAGAGCTGAAACTTGAAAGACACTGGGCCTACTTTATTTCAACCTCAGACCAGTGTCAGTTTGGAAACACATCCAAACTAAACACAGATATGACTCTATAAAGCTAATCACCCATATTTAAATTATTCTTCAAAGCTTCTTATGAATCTTCTTTAAAATCTTGCTTTCCCCAGAGTTTCTTTCTCTCTCTGGCTACCAAAAAAACAACAATAATAAAACACAACTCTGCTCCCCACCTTGATTCTGTTTTTGCTTCTGTCTATTCCATGCTTCTTTGCCATCTTTATTACACAAAGCAAGCCAATCTTATTCTAGTCCCTCTCATTTACATTTTTGCAAAGTACCTGAAAACAATTTTTGACTTTTTTTTTTAATTTGGTAGGAGAAGGGGGGGAGAATAAACATGATTTAACTGTTGGTTTGGATCACCCACAAAAGGGATCTATCTGGTTGGGAACAAAGCACACGACATTTACTGAGACCTTTCTTCTTGTTCTTTTGATTAACATTTTCGCAGACGTAAATACTGCTGAAAAAGACAATACATTATTGGAGAAATTTGAATGAGAATTCAATACAAATGTGGCTTCAATGAACACAAAGCTTTTTCAGTTTTACTTCACTTCAAATCAAAGAATATTTGAATCTTAAAATTGAAATGGAAGTTACAGATTTATTTATTTATTTTGGTCCTCACTAATCTAAAGGCCATACTGTTTTTATTTTAAAAACCTAAATTTGGTATAAAGGACATCGGAAACTAAGAAGAAGGAAGGGCAGGAGAGGGGTGAAGGATAAAAACTTACCTATCAGGTACAATGTACACCATTCTGGTGATGGAGCACACTGAAAGCCCTGACTTCAGCATTATACAAATCATCCACATAACAAAACCACTTGTACCCTTTTAATATTTTGAAATTTTTTAAAAAAAATCTAAATTTGTCTTGAGAGCTCAAAGCTATTGCATAATGCAGAGAAAGACTCTTTGTTCACAAAAGAAATAATAAATAGCTGAAACACTATGACATAATGTCCTAAAATTTGGGGTGTGATATTGACTCATAACAACTAGTCAGCCACACTAATAGAGTGTTGTGATGCAACTTCACTCCAGTAGAAAGGCATTGTATTTTCAGATCCATTTTGTACTATCCTCCTTTCAGGCTTTTCCTTCTTCTTGGTTAGATGTGAGTTATTTCCAAATGCTGGGGAAACAATTTTTTGTTCCTAGTTGTTGGTTGATTTGAATGCATCTCTCTGAGGTGAGCCCTCCTCATCTCTTGCTAGAAACTCTTCCCCCGTTGTGCTGAGGATCTTTATGCAAAGTAAGATACAAATGACCAGTAGAATTTTAAAATATTACTCTTTTCATTGTGGGATTTTCCAAACATTAAAAAAAAAGGCAGAATGAATAGGATGGTATCCCCCTATGTACCTTCACCCAGCTCCAACAAGTATCAATATTCTGCCAGTTTTATAATAAATTATCTTTTCTCAAATCTATTTAATAAATATGAAGATTATTTTAAAGGAGAGCTTCCTGTAACTCCATGTTCCTAACCTACATTGTACCTATAAGTGATTATATTCTGTTCCTACATGTAAAGAGAATCATGATGACTCAGAGGAAAAGGAGATAAATGAAGCATATCTCCTCTACACAAGTGATTCCTTCTTTGTTAAAAAATATAATGTTGGAGACAGAATTAAAAATGAAAACCATATGATCATCTCAATAGATGATGAAAAACCATTTGACGAAATTCAGCTTTCCTTCATGACAAAAACCCTCAACAAACTAGGCATTGAAGGAACATACCTCAAAAGGAAAGTATTCCCCCCAAGAACTGGAACAAGAAAAGGATGCCCACTTTCACCCTCTATTCAAATAGTACTCGAAGTCCTAACCAGACCAATCATGCAAGGAAAACAAATAAAAAGCATCCAAATTGGAAAAGAAGAAGTCAAATTATCTTTGTTTGCTGATGATATGATTTTATACCTAGAAAACCCTAAAGATTCCTCCAAACATACCTGGATTGGATAAATAACTTCAATAAAATTTCAGGATACAAGATCAATATATAAAAATCAATAATATTTCCCTATACCAATAATGATCACATTGAGAATGAAATCAAGAACTCAATCCCATTTACAATAGCCAAAAAAATAAAAAATAAAATACCTAGAAATACATTTAACCATGGAGCCAAAAGATCTCTACAAGGAGAACCACAAAATAATGATGAAAGAAATCATGGATGACACAAACTAATGGAAAGATCCCATGTTCATGAATTGGAAGAATCAATATCATTAAAATGACCATACTTCCCAAAGCAATCAACAATGCAATTCCTGTCAGATTACCAATGTCATTTTTCACAGAATTAGAAAAAAACAGTCCTAAACTTCATACAAAACCAAAAAAGAGCCTGATTAGTCAAAGCAATCCTATCAACAAGAAAAAAAAAAATGATTCCATTAAAAAGTGGGCAAAGTACATAAACAGACATTTTTCAAAAGACATAAAAGCAGCCAACAAAGATATGAATAAATACTCAACATCACTAATCATCAGAGAAATGCAAATTAAAACCAAAATGAGATACCATCTTATACCAGTCAGAATGGCTATTATTAAAATGACAAAAATCAACAGATGTTAGCAAGGATGAGGAGAAAAGGGAACACTTATACACTGTTGCTGGGAAGGTAAGTTGGTACAACCTCTGTGGAAAACACTATGGAGATTTCTCAAAAAACTAAAATAGAACTACCATTTGGTCCAGCAATCTTACTACTGGGTATCTACTCAAAGGAAAAGGAGCCATTATATAAAAAAGACACCTGCACACATATGTTTATTGCAGCACTATTCACAATAGCTAAGTCATGAAATCAACCCAAGTGCTCACCAACTGATGAGTGGACAAAGAAAATGTGGTATATATGTACTATGGAACACTACTCAGCCATAAAAAAGAGTGAAATCATGTCTTTTGCAACGACTTGGATGGACCTGGAGACCATTATCCTAAGTGAAATAACTCAGAAAAAACTCACATACCTCATGTTCTCACTTGTATAGAGCTAAACAATGGGCATACATGGACATACAGAGTGGAACAATTAGACATTGGAGACTGCAAAAAGTGTAAGGGGCGGGAGGAAGGGTGAGGGATGAGTACACTAAAAGCCCAGACTTTACTACTACATAATATATCCATATAAAAAACTGTACTTGTATCTCCTAAATCTATAAAAATTTAAAAAAAATTAAAAAAGAAAGCAGGCTTACTTTTGCCTTTTATAGCTGCATATGTAAACCCATGTAATATGAACCAATAAAGAAAGAAACATGTCCTAGTATATATATAATGTTGAACTACAGAAGGTCTCTGTTTTAACTTTTGAAAAGTTGTGGTGCCAGAAATCTCTTTGACAAGAAAAAAAGATTTTTAACAAACTTTTGGATATATCTTCATATTTCACATATAGTTGTGGAGGTTTCTCTTTTCCTCCTCGGTATTTTTACTCTAAAGTGGATGTTCGTATGGGGTAGAAAAAGGGAGAGGAATTTTAAGCAGGTTGTTCTTGATCTCCCATTTTCCAAAGTTTCGAATATAATAGAAACTTTTCCTGAATGCCAGAGATAATTAAAATATGAAAGTCCTAATGCTGTTTCTTCCCTTTAATAATACCTCACTGCTGAGAGTTGAAATTTCTTTTAAAGCTAGATAACTGTGTATTGGGAGAAAAAGAAAAGCAGGCCAGAGTTGGTGGCTCATATCTGTAATCCCATCACTTTGGGAGGCCAAGATGAGAGGATTGCTTAAGACCAGGAGTTCAAGACCAGCCTGAGCAACATAGTGAGATCCCCCTAAAACAGAAAAAATCAGCATGCATGGTAGTATATGCCTGTAGTCCCAGCTACTCAGGAGGCTAAGGCAGGAGGATCGCTTGAGCTTGAGGTTGCAGTGTGCTATGATGACACCACTGCACTCTAGCCTGGGCAACAGAGTGAGACCCTGTTTATTAAAAAAATAAATAAATAAAGACAATAACTAAGTACATGAAAGGAGAAAGTTATATTTAGAAATAAGGTAGGTAACTAGCTCACTCCTTATACCAAAAAAATTCCAGGTGAATCAAAGATTAAATAATGTGAAAAATGAAACCATAAAAGCACCAGAAGATAACTTGAGAGAATTTCTAAAACATAGTCTTGTAATGGAGAAGGTGTTTTAAACTATGATACAAATTTAGAAGCCATATGGGAACCCAGGTGGATCACATGGCAATGCTTAATAGCAAGGGTGGCTGGGAAAACCAGTTAGCAATAAAGAAGGCAGGAAGAGTATTATGGATAAACAACTAATAGGATCTACTATAATAATTGTGTCCTTTCCCTCTAAAACTCTTAACTCTTGTCAAAGCATTGCCTGATTTTATTTTCTCCTAATGTTTTATTTTAATTACATAAATAAAAATGAATGCTACTATAGCAAAGCAATTAATCAAAATTATAAAATATTTGGTACTACAGAATATGATTTTTAAAAATGACTTAGAAGTACTATTGTATAACATGAAATAATATATTAGACAAACAGTTATGGAAAACATGTTTAGTCTATATAAAATAAAATGTTCAGATATCAACTTATCAAAAAAGAAAAAATTAATTTAAACATAAAAATAATTGCTCTAAGGGACATAAAATTGTTTTAGATGAAAATCAATCACAGTTTTATTTCTTTAATAGATCTCAGAAACTTTATTCATATCAGATGAACAATATAATATGAAGACTTTATAGCTGCAATATATAAAGAAATAACTATAACCACATAATCTTTTTTTTCTGAACCCATGAATGTGGCTTTATTTGAGAAAAGGGTCTTTGTAAACATAATTAAGTTGAGGATATTGAGATGAGGAGATCATCCTGGATTACTCAGGTGGGTTGTAAATCCAAAGACAACAGTCTTAGAAGCGATAGAAGAGGGGAAGACACAGGCAGAAGAGCAGGAGGCAATGTAACCATGAAGGCAGAGATTGGAGTGATGCAGACACTAGCCAAGGAATGCCCACAGCCACCAGAAGCTGAAAAAGTAAGGAACAGAGTCTCCACTGGAGCCCCCAGAGACAGTGTGGCCCTGCCTCACCATAACTTCAGAACTCCACCCTCCAGAACCATGAGACAACAGATCTCTGTTGTGTTAGGCCACCCAGTTTGTGGTTCCCTTCCATGGCAGCCACAGGAAACTAGTACACAAGGCAAATGCACTTCAACCCCCTGTGCTGGGATCATCTGCCTTTGCTACATTAAAACTGGCAATGATGGGCAAGATCTACATCTAGTCCCCAAACCATCCTGCAGAGGACCTTCCGAATGCATCCATCTTAGCATGACATCCAAACCTCTAACTGAGCCTGCTGCTCCTTTCCTGAGTGCTCTGCAAACAGAGTGTGGCTATTCAGAGGAAAAGCTTTACCACCAGGAAGCCCACTCAGGGTCAGGCCGTGCGCGGTGACTTGAGCTCTGAAACCAGCTCCTGCTAATCCCATCTCACCACAGGGATCAATCTGTGTAACCACATAACCTTTCAATAATTATTTAATTAGGCGAATTTATTCCTATGATGCTATAATTGGTTTAGTAGAATGAAAAATGTAAACAAACTTATATTATCTAAGAATAAAGATTATATAAGCAGCATATTGTACATGACCTCAGTCAGAAGGCTCGGGAAATAAGACCATCAATATATAATGCATTTAAGAAACTTCAGGCCAAAATCATCTCAATCTTTGATTAATGCCAAGTCTTAAAAGACTGATTATATTACTTGAGGAAAGTACAGCTTTACACAAATCAGGTCATGCATATGTCATACATTTTTAGCTGACTAGGAAAATAAAATATTACTGTATTTTTGTTTTGATTTTTCAAAACAAAAATCCTTAACATGCTTTTGTATTCGGTTTAAGCATCTCGCAAAAAAAAAAAAAGAAACTTAATTCACATCCTTTTTATTAACTAAGACATAAAAAATCTATATACCAAATAACAAAGTACAAATTCAGAAACCCTTATCAGCTTTAGGATTTATTAATAAACAAAGAAAGGCTGGGCATGGTGGCTCACACCTATAATCCTAGTAGTTTGGGAGGCTGAGGTGGTAGGATCATTTGAGGCCAGGAGTTGAAGACCAGCCTGAGCAACATGGCAAGACTCCATCTCAAAACATACAAAACATACAAAAATTAGCTGAGCACTGTGGTGTGAGCCTGTAATCATAGCTACTCAGGAGGCTGAGGTGGAAGGATTACTTGAGCCCAGGAGTTTGAGGTTGCAGTGAGCTATGATGATGCCAGTACACTCTGGCCCAGGCAACAGAATGAGACTGTATCTCAGAAAAAAAAAAAAAAATGGAAAAATGGCAAAACTGAAAATATAAAATCAATTCTAATACCCCAGTCCAAAAGGACAAAGAATCCTGATCCCCAAACAAAAACCTAATTATCTATGCAATCACTATAGCTCAAATTCTGTAGATAAATCAAGGAATTTTGACTTAGCTTTAGCTATTAATATGTAAACAGTCATCTAGATAATTCAGATTCTAAAGCTGTCTTAGTCAGTTTGGGCTACTATAACAAACTACTATAGACTGGCTTATAAACAACAGAAACTTATTTCTCATACTTCTGGAGGCCGAATGTCCAAGATCACGGTGCCAGCATGGTTAAGTTCTGGTAAGGGCCCCATTCCAGATAGCAGATTGCTGACTTCTCGTTGTATCCTCACATGTGGAAGAGTGGAGAAGGGAAGCAAATGTTCTCATGACTCTGATAGAGCTGCTAGTCACATTCATGAGGGCTCCATCCTCCTGACCTTATCTAATCCTAAGTACCTCCCAAAGACCCCACCTCCTAATACTATCACTTTGTGGGGGAGTGTTTCAAAATATGAAGTTAGGAAGGACACATACATGCAGTCTGTAATGAAAGCCTTTTCTTTGTTCAATAATTCTTCATAATCTTGGAAGATATTTTTGGTTATTTTTAAACGGCAGCAAAAGCTTTTTGTGTAATTTAGATTTTAGGTTATATTCTCTGGTTATTAGAATAATACTAAATTACCATTATTTTTCAGTACATTTGATTTTATTTGTTATAGACCCATTGCCTTTATTAGTCAACTTTGCTTCAATAAAAAAATGATCCTGAAATTCTGTTACTTAAAATATCAATATTCCTTGCTAACATTATATGTTGGCTGCCAGGTTTGCCTGTCATTTTACTCAATGCATCTTCTTATTCTGGGACCCTGACTGAAGGAAAAGCTTGTGGCTGGAACACGCTGTTCTTATGGCAATGGAAAAGAGCAGGACTGTTGGCAGAAATGTCCAATGACATGTCAGTTCTGCTTATGTATCATTGGCCAAAGAAAATCACATGGCCACACTTGACAATGGGGCAGAAAAGTATATTCCATCGATGAGGAAGCACTGCAAGTCACATGGCAATGGGTGGGGATATGTAATCCCCCCAGATAAGGAGGGAACAAACTGATTGGGAATACAATCTATCAGTTCTATCCTCATAGGCTTAGTATATTGGAGTCATTAAAAAACAAACAAAAAAACTCTGTTTTCTTTGCTTCTCACATCCAGTCACAACTTCCTTAATTTTTCTTCCAATCTACTCTGAATATTGCTTGATTGGAGATCTAAGAAGGGTTTGTGATCCAAGATAAATAAAAGAATACTAAGAAGGAAAATGGCTGCTTTGAATGGGTTCCAAAAACCAGTTTCATAAAAATTACATTTTGGGTTATTGAAAGATTTATAGATGTGACAATGGACTTGCTGATAAATTCGATGAGTTGTAATGATTAAATGAGAAACCAAAAGATAAATATTGGATACATGTTCTAATTAGAAGAGTACTGAAATATAGCATGACTTTGGCAAGTGCATAGTTTAAACTTGGGAGTGTTAGTTTTCTTACTTACTGAATGAGAATAGTAATGTCTATTCCATATGGTCATTGATGGGATTAAATGAGATGAGATGACATATAACACAGAGTAGAATTTTAAAATATAATATGTTAAAAAAAGTTTCCAGAAATGCATAACCCATACACCAGCGCCTAACATACTTTAGAAAAGATTATTAGTTGATTATTTTGAATATAGAATGGGAAAAAATGATTAGTTATGTTCACTATGAAGAAATTCATAATATGACATACTAAGCTCTCCTTAATTTTGTTTTTTGATAAGGTTATTAAATTGAGAGGTAGTAAAATGCTATAAACATTCTTTTTGAAATTAGCAAGGTACTTTTCAAAATCACTTTTAATGCACATGGGGATAAATAAAGGTAGCTTAAGAGGATTTATTGCTACATAAATAGTGCTGGATAATGAATTGACATCTAAACAGAGAGGTTACTAGCTTTGTTATTGTTCTGTTCATTATATTACTGAAGATTTGGATTTGAGTGATAACATCCATGATTTTCTTTTCACATAAATGGGCACTGTATCAGAGTTCTACAGAGAAACAGAACAAAATAGAATACATATATACACATATATATATAGAGAGAGTATATATATTAAAATAGGATATATATATTTTGTGTATATCTACACAAAATAGAATATATATATGTATATGTATATATCTCAAGCAAGAAATTCAGTATGGTACATATATCTATATATACTCTCCAAAACAGTATATATATTTTTTATATATAGTATATACATACATATACACACACTCTAAAAACAGATTCATAAAAATTATACCTTAGGCTACTGAAAGAATTTACAGATGTGATAATCACTTTGTGATATATATATTTGGATATATATATACATATAGGAGAGAGAGAGAGAAAGGGATGATTTTTTATTTTTAGGAATTCACTTACACAATTGTGTGGTTGGCAAATACAAAATCTGCAGGACAGGCTGGCGGCTGAAAGTTTGGCAGAAATTAACACTGCTGTCTTGAGGCAGAATTTCTTCTCCAAGAAGCCTCAGGTTTTTCTCTTAAAACTTTCAACCGATTGGATGAGGCCCACCCATACTATTGAGGGTATCCTCCTTTACTTAAATTTGACTTATTATAGATGTTAACCACATCTTCAAAATACTTTCACAGCAACACCTAGATAGTATTTAAATCTTGAAGGCTTGAAACATTGAACTCAAACTAAAAGAATGCACCAGATTAAATACCATGAGTTACACAAATGCAGCACTGGGAAAACTTGACTTGATGGACATTCATAGGGAAAATATTTCAATAGGAATTGCTGTAAAGACAATGTTTTTCAATAGTAGGATATGAATTACCAAAAATTCCAAATCCTTCCTTCCATTTTTCCTTCCTTCCACAGAGATTTATTGAGTATTTACTCTGTGTCAGGCACTGTCCTAGGCCAAAGGAGTATAGTAGTTAATGATGCAGGAATAAATCCCTGCATTTATGAAGCCTATACACTATTTGTGAGGGCAGACAATTGCTGTAGACAGAATGTTTTTGTCCCCCCAAAATTTATATGTTGAAGTCTAATCCCCAATGTGATGATATTTGGAGGTAAGGCCTTTGGGAGGTGATTTGGTCATAAGGTTGGAGCCCTTATGGATGGGATTAGAGCATGTATAAAAGACACCCCAGAGAGCTCCTCCAACCCTTCCACCGTGTGAGACAGAGATAGCTCTTAAGACAGCCATCTATAAATCAGAAGTGAGTCCTCGCCAGACACCAAATCTGCTGGTGCCTTGATCTTAGACTTCCTAGCCTCCGCAACTGTGAGAAATAAATGTCTGTTGTTAAAGCTATCCCATCTACTGTATTTTATTATAGCAGATTAAGACAGAAATAAATAGTTAAGCAAATACATGGCATAACTTCAGGCACTGAAAAGCACTAAAAAGAAAAACCAAACAGTGTAGGTGGAGGCTTTTTGTGGTTAGAGTGGTCGGTGAAGGACTTTATGAGGGAATGATATTTGGGAGGAAGTAAGCCAGGCAAGGATCAGTTCAAGAATATTTCACACAGAGGGTATAGTAAGTCTAAAGGCTCTGAGGTAGTAGGATTCTTGGTATATTCAAGCAGTAGCAAGAGAGTGTGACAGGAGGTGTTGCCCTCAGGAGGTGTCACAGGCTTTGAAAAGTATACGTGTGTAGTAGAAGCTGAGGTTTGAGAGAAGACAAAAGCTCCATCATGTAGGGCCTTCTAGACTGTGGGAAGAAGTTTGTATTTTATTAGATGCGATGGGAAAATTTGAAGAAGAGATGTGAGGTGATTTGATTTACATTTTAAAAAGATCACTCTGGCTAATGCATGTCGAATAGATGGTGGGAGTAAAAGTGGGAGCAGGAAGACTGCTAGAGGATTCTTTTGCAGAAGTCCAGGTAGGAGATGACAGCGGCTTAGACTGGAGTGATAGCAATCAAGATTGAAATGTGATCAAATACAGTGCTATGGTCTGAATATTTGTGTCCCCTCCCCCCAGTTCATATGTTTAAATTCTAACCCACAAAGTGATGGTATTAGGAGGTGGAGTCCTTGGGAGTTGATTAGATCATGAGGGTTGGCCTGTCATGAATCAGATTAGTGTTCTTATAAAAGAGGCCCCAAAGAGCTAGCTCGTTCACTACACCATGTGAGTACGTGATGTGAGAAGGAATGGTCTATAAACCAGGAAACATACCCTTACCAGATCCAAATCTGTGGACAACTTGATCTTGAAATTCTCAGCCTTCAGATCTGTGAGAAATAAATTTCTGTTGTTTATAAACTACCCAGTTTACGATATTTTGTTATAATAGCCCAAATAGACTAAGACATACAGTATATGTTTTCAAGGCCAAGTTGACAGGACATGCCAACAAATTAAATGTGGGATATGAGAGAGAGAATAATCAAATGATGTTATTTAGGGTTTTGGCCTCTAGGTGAGTGGTAACACCATTTACTACGTGGGGAATACTGGGGATGGATATTTTGTGTGTGGTAAATTCAAGAGTTCTATTTTGGACATGAGATACTCAAGTGGAGATTCCAAGGAACAGTTTGAGCTAAGAGAAGTTCCTGGGGTTGAAGATATTCATTTGGGAGTCATCTGCATATAAATGGTATTTAAATTCATAGATCTAGATTAAATCATTTAGGAAGAGTAGTAGATCATGAAGAAAGCCAAGTATACTTCCAACATTTAGAGCTTGGGAAGAGGGAAAGCATCTGGCAAAAGAATCTGAGGCCAGAGACTTAAGAGACTCGGATGTTTCAGAACCTGAGTAAAAAAAATTCTTCAAGAAGGAAGAAAGGAGCAACTTTTAGATGCCACTGAAACATTACAATAAGGATATATACAATCTTAGGCCTTATTAATAGAAGCTTAGCACAAGAGACAGATTAATAATATTTATATGCTGTACTAGATTGGCCAAAATCCATCGTTACTGCTGTAGGATATTGTGACCAAATGACAGTGGCAGTGAGGGTGTGCTGAGGATCAGGAGCAAGATGGTGAAGAGTCTATGTCTGGTCATTTGAAATATGATGAAAGGAACAAGAATTTGGCAGGAGAGGAATTTGTTTTGGAGGACTTATTAGTTAGATTCAAGTACTTTCAGGGCTCTATATTTATTATAGATTTAGAAACATGAACTTGGACCAATATGAGGAAGTCACCAGAAGCACATTTCTAATCAATACAGAACCACTTTCTAGCATTCTAACATTTCTTACGAACGTCGAATCACTGAAAATGTTCAAATTCTCACCACCTCACAGACTTTCTAGAAACATCGTTTGCATTGGTAGGAATTATGCTGGGTGAACTCCAATTTCCTTTTCAAGATCTAAGACTCAATGCTAATCTTTAGATTTTTATTTTCATGATGGTCTTCCTTATTCAACAATCTTTAGCAGCTGCCTATTTGACTCAAGGTAAAATTCAAATGCCTCTGACTAGCTTTTAAAAACTTCCATAAACTTGTTCTACCTTAAAATTTCATATTCCTTTCTAATTACAAATTCTCTGCTCTAGTAAGGCTGGCTTCTTCATTCTCTACCACAGAAGAATGTTAATCTCGTCTCCTTACCTTTCCTTATCTGCTTGCCCAGGAGGTCAGTCCCTCTTCTTTCACCATTAAAGGAGTTAATCGTGAAAGTTACTACAAGCTCAAGGAAAAGCTTTGCCCTTTTACTCCAGGACACAAACTATCTGACTTTTCTAAACTGTCACTACAATAATCTATACCACTCATGTTAACAATTATATATTGAATTTTACATTGTAGTCTATTATATTACCATTTCATGAATGCATAGCCAGTCATCTCAATAAGACTTTTATCAATAGTAATAGGTACAATTTATTGAGCTTCTACTTTGTTCCACTATTTACTTATTTCAAATCCTCATAAAAACCTTCTAAAGGTAGGTATAGCAACTGTCAGTACCCCACCTATACTCTCTTGTCACTCGCCATTCTAGTGTTTGGCTATAGAGTCTGTTCATCCATTGACTATTCATCTAGAAGCTTTCTCTCAACTGTGAGCATGGGACATCTTGGAAGTATAAGGAGTTAATGAATCCAAAAGCAACCTTTACCAAAGATGGAAAGGAGCTGGAGGGTAAATACTCCTAGCTACCCTCACTCCTCAAGTGGAATAACTCTTGAGACATGTTTACATGGTTTCCCATAGTTTCCCCATGGAACTGAGCCCTCCCTCCACCCAGTGGTTACTTATTTGATGACACACCCTTTATTGGCTTCCTTCCCTTTCCTATCTTACTTCCTCTCTCTGCAATGGAGCTTCTTGGTATCACCTGCCAAATAAACAATTTATAATCCAATTCTAGTCTCAGGATCTGCTTCTGGGGAGCCCAACCTAAGCTCATAGGTATTGTTATCCATGCATATAACAGATGTGAAAACTGAGACTCAGAGAGGCTAAGTAATTTGGCTGGAGTTATAGAGCTAGTAGTGGCAAAGGTGGGATTCAAATACAGTCCATCTGTGGCAGCATCCCAGGTTTGGGGCTGTTTTGCTGTGTCTACATTATTACCCTGTAACACTGTGTGAACATTCAACAAAGACTGTCAAGTGACTATAAAAATTATAAATATTTGAAGCTAGTTTAGTTTTTATTTCCCTAAGATAATTTATTTTAGTGTCATTAATAAATGCTGATTTATGTGGCTACTTGATGAAATGCCTCCCTCTCTAAACTGTATGCTCCATGAGAGCAAAGACCATGTCTACTTTTTCCCTGGCATTTCATAAATATTTGTAAGTGGAAGCGGAGAAGTAGTAGGAGCCGCGAGTAAGCAAAATCATGAGGTTGATAGGTGCAGAGAGAGGGATGATTGGTATCGAGGCCAGAGTCAGAATCAGTAGAAGCAGTGACTGTGTTGGGAGAAACAGTGGAGTAGTGTCAGAGCACCCGAGTCATGCGGCTGGTGCAGTGAAGAAGGAGATAATAATATGCTCCTCTTTCTTTTTTTCAGCCTTAACCACAGTCATGCCTGTTAGTTCCCTAGAGCTGTATCCTGAACAATAAATGATAGACATTACAGCTCCCTATGACACTAGACATTTTATTGTGGGATAGTTTTCTTGTCCTGCCTTACTTCCCCAGGAATCCTTACAATAACCTTCATTACTTAAGATGAATTGACCACATCTTTGGAACCAAAAAGCCTTCCAGGTATGTCAATTGAGGATAATAATATTGTGATATTTTTTCAGAGTTGTGAAAGAGACAATGCATAAGAAAGTACTTTAAAAACTTTAAAATTTTCTACAAATATAAGGTGTGATTTTTGAACCACTTTTAATGAAAATATTTTATCAAATTATTTCTTTAAAAATGCTGTTGTAATATTCATCATAAGTTTTCCTAAATTTTTCCCATTTGGTTGTCAATGAGCTATTTTAGGTCCAGTGCATAATTATTTTGTTTTTGTTATATTTTCTAGCTCCAAATATAGGTTAAAAAAAGAACCGAGAAAGAATGTGTTTGGAATCAGGCAATAATTAAATAGTCTTAGAAAACCACTCCTTCTAGCCAGCACTGTTCTAAAGACAAATTCATTACTGAGAAATGATGAGCTCTCATCCCAGCCACACCATGATTAATGTTGAATAAGCTTCTTAACCGTTTGTGCTAAATAGACTTAGTAGGTCACAGAGTAGAATAAATTAAATATAAAATGGCTCAAGTATAACAACATTCCAAAGTACCCATGTAGATGATCCCCAACTTACAATGGCTCAACTTAACAATTTTTCAATTTTATGTGAAAGTGACAGGCATTCAATATGCTCCTCAATTTACAACTGGGTTAAGTCCTGATAAGCCCACCATAAATTTTTCCATTTACGATGGGTTTATCCGGACATAACCCATCTGAGTTGAGAAGCATCTGTATTTAACAGAAACAAGTTCTTCATCCCAGGAATTCTCAAACCCTGGTATAGTAGGTCCTGTCAGTGTCAAGTCCATAACCCCTTGGCACTCACCTCTTCTGTGCATGCCAACGGCCTCTTACTGCAAGCACCGATGTCTATCTGAGGGCTTTCTCCAGCAGCTAAGATGCTGCAATTGCACACAAGGCAGTCTGGAGGTGTTTCAGAGGAGATGCTTCCAGGAGAGCCCTCAACCAATGACAAATAAGAGCTGATGGATAAAACATACAGTTTTTTGTCCCTTAGGTGTGAGAACTCCTTCAGGTGGATTCTGTGCTGTCTCCTAGAGTTCCCCAGCAATGGAGTGCGGCACTTAGAGCGTAACCTGCTCATTAACATACTCCTGTTGATCCCCTCCCCTTCCCTACTCTCCCACTGAAGTTTCCTGGGATCACTTTCCAAATAAACAACTTAACACTCAAGTCTTAGCCTCAAAGTCTGCTTCTGAGGAAACCTGAACTAAGATACCTAGCTTGCAAACCACTACCAATTTTTAGTAAATCCATGGAAAAAATGAAAAATAAGGACATAATATATTGTGAACATTTCATGAAGCTAAATTTATGTAATTCAAACAACTGTTTTTTTCTGAAATTATTTCCATCCCTTCTCTTTTCTCCCTCCTTCCCTCTCACTTCCTTCCTTCCTGCTTTGAAATGTTTTTTTTTCCATTTATGAACTAGAGTGGCAGGAAATGGTAGTTTTGTTGTAACGACAACAAAAAACTTCTCACTTTACAAAATTGCCAAACTCACCACAATTCAGCAGTCTCTCAGTTTTTAGTGAAGCTTTAGTAGTCCATAACATTCAGAGGTCTGGAAATCACTGCAATATGCTAATATACTATTAAATACATGCTATATTTCATTGCTTTTTAACAATTAAAGAATAAATAGAAAGTTGAAAAATATTAATAAAAAAAGTTTTGTTAAGATAACAAATTGAAAAATCTTCAAAACAGCATGTGAATCAAGAAACAATTACAGTTAGAAATACCACAGAAAGCTATTTTTAGTTAAGTTACACTACTTAAAATGCTTTAGAAGTACTTAAAGCTCTCATTTATCTATAATTATCTTGACTTAAGGCGACACTTAACCCTTTCATTGTATAGTTATTTTTAAGATTATTAAAAAGCACAGTGTATTTCTACATGCTAACTAAATTTGGAGGTGAAGGGGTTACCTGGAGACTTTTAGGTAGACCAAAGAATATAATTTGAGTTAGAGACTTTGCAGGATTCTTGAGGTGAAAAAGCCAAAGGTTAGCTGGATTTCATCACTATGCTTCGGATGATGTTTAAGTTGTTGCTGACACATGCCAAGAATAGGAGTATAATAACGAGGGAAGTACAGAAGAGAGTTTACCTACCCTGACTCCCCTACTTCCCTTGCCCTGAAATTATTCCATTTCCTTTTTTCTTTTAATTCTACCATGGGGTACTATCATGTGTCACAGCCAAGGTATAGAAAGGAAAACATATAAATGTTCCTGGTGAGAAGAAAATAATAGGTAAAGAAAAACATGAAAAATAATGAAGGAGGAAAGTTTCTTATAAAGAATAATGGAAAATATCTGTGAAATGAAGACAGAAGAATAGGAATAAACTAATAATAAAGAGTAGAGACATTTTTCTATTTTCATTTTTCAAGAGACAGGATATTTAGATCTAACCGTTCTAAGCTTCTTTAACCATATGTAGGTGTGTGACCAGTGACTGACCAGTGTGTGACCACAAGAGTGTGACCAATGACTTCCTTTGTAATTTATTTTGCAGCCTCAGAGATTGCACTATTCTTTAGTTGCTCCATGGGGTTAATAATTTTCATAAATCTTATTTAGTTATTATGCCACATACTCTAATCCCTGCAGAGTTATTTCTTTTATCATTAAAATACTTCCCTTAACTTGCATCTCCTCAATGTTATTTTCTCAAAAGATCTCCCTAATAAGGAAATTTGTGCTCTGAAGATTTTGGAGATGAGGTCAATAAATGCAGTGGGGATATTACGGTTATAAGTAAAAGCTTCCTTTCAAAATTGTTGGTTCGATGAAAACTTTTGACACTATTTAGATAAATTTGGAAGCCTGTTTGTATAGCTGAGTACGTATTAGGGTATGGAACACAATTTGGAAGTCTTCAAACATAGCCGTAAGCTCCTTATCACTTCTCGCTTAGTCCTCCCATCAGAAGCCATTCATATATTTGCTTTAAACCCCTTGAGGTTCTGTAAAATTACTGTTTTATTACTGAGTCAGAATTACCTTTCCACATCCTTAGGGAATCAAAACTTAACATATTTTGTAATGTATTACATTCATATTTCAATTGCCAGTAAAGCCACAATGAGCCAACTTCATTTTCTTAAGTTCTCAGTTTCTTTTCATATGCAAGTCTTTGCCCAGCATTTTTATTATTCAGTATTCCTTAAATATTATATTTCAATATCTAGAGAAATTTTTCTAAGTTTCACTAAATTTCTAAAAATATAATAGATTATTTTATTAAGGGTAAAATGTATTTTGAATTTTCCTCTTTTTTTGTATATCGTTCTGTCCTTTACTACCTACCTATTCAATATTATCTGTGAATTTAATTAAGACTTTAATTCCCTTTGTTAACTGATGTTACATAACACTATACCTAATATCAATTCCTGCAAAATTCCTATAATGCCTCTCTTCAAATAGATAATTTCATAGTTTTCTTTTTCTTGTTCTTCAGTTTTTGACTCATAAAACTTCAAGAAGTGTATTTATGTCAGAAAATTCAGGGGCTTGGAAGAAAAGAAAAGGGAGACACAGAAGTAGAAACTAAAGGAGAAATTAGCAGGAAAAAAAGAGAACATGATACTATAAATTAGAGATGAGCAGAGAGTCAAGGTGAGTAGAAAAAATGGTAATAGATACATTAAGCTCTTTTGGAAAAAATAAAGTCATTAAAAATAGACTATGCATTTGAGATTCAGAAAGTACACAAGCAATAGTAAAGATCAAAGCCTACATCTGTCCAATAATAGGAATATATTACATATTTGAAAACACCTTATAAAAATGTGTGGTAATCTCTTTGGATGAAAAGGACAGTACTAACTCTAAGGTTAAATAAATATAAACTAGGTAAGATATTGGTATTAGGTTGATTTACAAATAGACATAATAGGTCCTTCCTACTAGTTGAGAAATTGATTTCCAAAGATGTGAGCTGATCTAATCCAGTTCTTGTTAAAAGGATGGAGATATGCTCAAAGTAGCGTGTCAAGGATGCCTAGAACTGGGCTAGACAGTAGGACAGACCACAGGTTGTATTTGCAGTAGAGTTTTGTAGATACATACACCTAAAAGTAACTAGAAAACAATTTATATTTCAGTGTATAATAGCTGTTAGGTCAATTAAATATTGACCTTGACCCTTAAGTGCTAAAGAATTTTCAAAAAAGGAGAAGGAAGTAATTTTGCAATTAGAGCAGTGAGCCTGACCTGGACTCTCAGGTAACACACAAATGTTGTGTGAGCATTTAGAGAAGATGGGTGATAACCAAGAGCTGGTGACAAACTCCCAGGCCAATGTCCTGGATTTAAGAGTGATTGGTGGTGACTAGGGCAGGAGCGTTGGGAGGATTGGGGTGCTAACATGCTGTAGGTTTTCAAACACAGGCTATGTGAAAATTTATTGGGGATGCTGTACTTAGGGTTCATATATTGGGCAGTAGGCCGAGTTGGTACTTTGACGGTCTTGTCTAACTCTGAGGGTCTAAGTTTAAAAGAAAAAGAAAAACTGTTCTTAGGGAGGCCATAAGTAGTACTTCATTCTTATCTTAAGTATTACGGAATTACTTCATTCTCATTTCCTAACTTCCTTTGTAGAATAGCACAGTGCTTAGCAACTAAATACCCACATCTCTTACCTACCCACCTAATGAATGACATCTATTCTTTCTTTCAGAACCTTTTTTAGGTATTGCATACCTTCTTCTTTACAGTATACTCTAATATATTGGTTCTCAAACTTGAGTGTGCAAGCAATCACTTGGAGGGCTCATTAAAATAGATTGCTACGTAGTTTCTGATTCAGAGGTTCTGGGGTGGCATTTCTAATGCATTCCTAGGATGTTGCACCTTTGAGTTTACTCTCAGAACTCTAGCATCTGTTGAGTAGTCAGTCTTCCCTTTTCCAGGTGGTACTCTGCATAAGTGGTAAGCACAATGAAGGAGTCCTCAGGACTTTTTGATTATTGTGACTGACTAGGTAAATAGGCCTACGCAAACTTGCAAAGGAAATGCATTGCCTGCATCTTGTGACTTCTTTTGGTGGTCTTTTCCCTTTTTCCTGGGTTTCTATTACAACCCTTTGCCATCCCCAATGTGCTCCTATGTTGATTTGATCATCCTTAGCAGAGAAAATATTGATCTCAAAGATCAATATTCAATGGTATTCAATGTGGGATTCCTCCTGGGAGGAATTTAATACACAAGAACAATATTGTAATTTCAAACAATGGAAATGATTCCTCCATCTATATGGACACATATAGTTTGTATATATTTTAGTATAAAAGATAAAACAAAACCCCTCTCTTGACTGTATTAAGGGTGAGATTTCAACTTATTGATAATTTTTGACACCATATATAATCATTTTAACTAGCGTCCTGGGACATTCTTGACATTTGACTTGTTGAAGGTGCTTGCATGTGAATCGTGCCCTGCAGTCTTTTGCACAGAAATGAGGACAAAAGAGCATTGTAGTGTCCTCTGTGGCATCCTTCCTTTTCATACCTCTTCATTAGTATCCAACAGACTTGAAATGGCGTAGGTATACGTGTGTATGAGACAGTTGGTAAAGAAAACAAAACACGCATACAGAGGTAGAAACCTGACTTCACAACCACTATTTCTACCAAAATTCTTCACCCTACTCACATGGCCCCCTTTAACCATTTGGTTTTCTTTTCTTGAGTTCCAGAATCTGGTTCATTTTTTTACTGTGTAATTGCCCTATAGTGATTTTTACAGTGAAACGAAAAGGAAAGCATTAATAGTGCTGCCCACACCTTCAAAGTTGCCCCCCACACCCTCGCCTGGGTCTGTTTTCAGCGCCGCCAGCTAAGACGGTGAGGAAGTAGGGAACTAGTTTTCGAGGCATTTCTTTCCCTTTCCCCTTTCCTTCCTGCCACCGCCTCCGTGTCCTTCTCGTCTCTCCAGTTTTCCTGGCTCCCAGCGGCTGCATGCTCAGGTATTCTTCCTTTTCCTCCTGCCCATCACACAAAGCTCCGTGAGGCACGCACGCGCCACTGCCACACCGACAAGAGAAGCTGCCACACCACCATGCGCTTGGCACCAGACTGGGACAACAAACGCGAGCGCGCACCGCGCGTCCCCGCAGCTTCCTTCCCTCCCGACTCTTCCTTTTCCTCCCTCGAGGCCCGGCCGGCCCCGCCCTCGCGCCTGCGCAGAAGCTGCCTTCTCCCTCCTCTTCCACCCTTCCTTCCCCCGGCCCTCCTCCCCTGCCCCGCCTTCCTTTCTCTCTCCGGTTTCACTAACTGAAAGCTCCAGGTAGTGAGCAGTTCGGTCGATTTCCCCACTACCCCGCCCCCGTTCCTCCTCTTCCCCCCACCCCTCCCATCTCCAGCCTGGTGGAGGATGAAGCGGCTGCAGTGGCCCCAGCCCCTGCAGCGGCACCGGCGGTGGCTGCGGTGGGGGTGGCCGGAACTGGGGTGGTGAAGAAGCGGTGGCGGTGGCTGAAGGAGCGGCAGCCGCGTTAGCCGCTTCCCCTGTGCTTCCTTTTCTCTTTAGTGCAGCCAGGAAGTTTTTCGCTTCTGTACATGTGTGTGTGCGCGAGTGTGGGTGTGTAAGGTGAGGTTTGGGCAGCGTTGGGTTTTTTGCCCACTTCGCTTCCCGTAACCCAGGCAGCTCTGGAGCCTGGGCTGTGGCCCTAGGAGGGGGCGCGGCGGCGGGCTCTCTCCTTTTGTTGTTGTTTCCTCCGCCTGGGGAGCTGAAGGGGAGACGCGCCTGGGTGGGGCGGCTCGGAGCCCGGGCCTGGTGGCCCCCGGGGCTCCCGGGCGGGCAGGGTAGGGCAGAGTAGAGCGGGCTTCAACATGATGGCGGCCGAGGCCGGCAGTGAGGAGGGCGGCCCGGTGACTGCCGGAGCAGGAGGCGGCGGCGCGGCAGCGGGCTCCAGTGCCTATCCGGCAGTGTGTCGGGTGAAGATACCTGCGGCCTTGACTGTGGCAGCTGCCCCCTATCCTGGGCTGGTGGAGGCCGGAGTGGCCGGGACTCTGGGTAGCGGAGCCGCTTTGGGGTCAGGGTTCCTAGGAGCCGGGTCCGTGGCGGGGGCACTGGGGGGAGCCGGGTTGACAGGGGGAGGTGCCGCTGCTGGCGTGGCTGGTGCTGCCGCTGCCGGACCTAGTGGAGAGATGGCGCTCACCAAGGTGACCACCTCGTTGCCTGCTGAGACTCTTGGGCCAAGCGGCGGATTCCCCCCTTTGCCGCCGCCTCCTCCGCTGCCCCCTTTGGGCGCGGGCCTGGGGACCGTGGATGAAGGTGACTCTCTGGATGGACCAGAATACGAGGAGGAAGAGGTGGCCATACCGCTGACTGCTCCTCCAACTAACCAGTAAGTGGCTGTTTAGGGATTGGGGAAGGTGGTTCCAGGAAAGAAGTGGGAATGATGGAGTAAAACATACCTTGTCCTTTCAGCTGTGATATGTTCTGAAAAGTTTGGAAGTTTCAGGTTTCGTCCGTAGAGATTTAATACGATCACTCATCTTCCCTACAGGCATACTACTCCCTGGCGTCTTCGTATATTTAATGCTCCTCTGGGAAGATGTACAGTTTTTAAAATGGAAAGCATGGGAAAAAGTGTATCCAGTGAGAACCGGATATGGTTCTGCCCCTTCCAAATTGAGCTGGTGTCCCAGGATTCAGCCCAGCTGCAGCTACCAAGGCAGTCATAGTCTATATTAACCTGTGTGTGTTCCCCGATAAAGCTAGATGGTTAGCGAGAAGCTTTGAATACAAGTATTTAAAAGAGTACTATGTTAATATAATTTGAAAAATACATTGGTTAGAATGTTTCTGTTGCACTGCACATTTCAGCTTCTGTCTACTGAAAGCATAATGATGCAGAACAATCTTTGGATCACTTATGAAAACATGGATCAGAGAGAAAGGAGTTCTGTGAATTACAGGTGTTATTAAGGGCCCATACTCCAGCAATGTCTGTATCTTCTAGACTTCCTTTTTATTAATATTCATGTAATGCTTTCCCAGTTGAGACTTTAAAAGTACAATAGTGAAATAAAACTATAATAGTATAATACTATAATATTATACTATAGTATAGTATAATAGTATAATACTATAATAGTATTACTATAATAGTGCTTCTTGTCAGCACTTTTTGTTGGCGAGAAGTACAATATTTTGTTTGAAAATTAATTTTGATAATTTACTGCGAGATATACAGGATAAATGGCTTTTTTCAAATAAGTTAGTATCTCCTTACTTGTTCTCTTATGTGAACTTAGGTGTGTATAACAGTGGTCCTTGATAAGAGCAAAAGGTTGGGATGAGAAGTGGTAATAATAGGCAAAACTCGTTTAATAGATCTCTCGAATCAGTCTTAATAGACCCTTAGAATTTCAACAACCTTGGTAAGTATCAGGAAAAAAAGATTTGGTTCATATGTTGACAGTCACTCTGGACAATTGCAAGTTTTTTTGGGGTAAGCTGCTTTAGAGGATTTAGAACAGACTGAAACTAATTAGGAAAAGATTCTGTAATACTAATCCATTTTTGACTTAAGGCTGTATCTTTTGATACTTAAGGTGGAAAAATAAAGTTAGTCTGATTTATTTCAGCCATATTGTACTCCTTTTATATTATTCAGTAGAATTCAATTTTTTGGTCTAACTATATTTCAACTAATTTCATGTCTGTGTATTGCAAAATTTTGAGGAGTGTTCTGGAAGTGCTAAAAATTCCAATTTTACAGCATTGCTTTTGAAAAAATCAGTTAAATATTTATTGAATGCCCACTGCACACTTAGTACTGTGGTTATAATAAATAGAATGCAACTGTTCATACTGAAAGAATCTAGTCCTAATGTCAGTTTAGAACCGAATTGACTTAGGCATATCTAGGATATTGTAGTTCATAATTTTTTTAATACACTATTTTTTAGAGTAGTTTTAGGTTCACAGAAAAATTGAGAGGAAAGTACAGAGTGTTCCCATTAAATTCTTAATAATAAACATGATTGAGTACTTAGGGAAAGTCGTGTTTGTGAGAGGTCTATTGTCTGAGATTTTCGTCATTATTATATATATTTGGGAATAAAAATAATATTTGTATGACTGTATATATGAGACTTGGTTCATGTTCTAAAAACTACCCTCCATTTCTAGTGTGTTTATAAAATTTACTTCTGAGAAGTACAAATTTCCCTCTTTTTTTTATCTTAGATATCAACCCAGAGTCACTGGAGGCAATACAGTGTAGTGGTTAAGCGTGCAAATTCTGAAGTTAGACAAGATTTGGGTTGGAATCCTGACTCTGCCACTTACTAGCTGTGTGATCTTGGAAAGGTCAGTTTCCCCATCTGTAAAATGGGGATAATAATGGTACCTTCCTCATATGGTTGTTTTTAAGATTTAATGAGAACCCTGATGTATTCAGCAGTGCCTGGCATATAGAAAGTGTTCAGTAAATAAATAGTCCCCTTCCCCAAACTATGATATAATTTTGTTTTCATTAAATTGCCTACTAATTCCTTTGGTATAGGGTCTCCCTCATTAATTACTGTTTTAGAGAATATTTTGAACTCCAAAGGCAAGCCTACCATGATTAATTCTATTAAAAATTTCATTTTAACTTCTTAAGGGCTTCCAGTAGTAGGTTAAGCAGTTTTAGAGGTGAAATCAAGTGTTCTCTATAAATTCTTATTTTAAAATGGAAGGAAAAAGCCTTTAAAACTTCGTTAAATAATGTCATATCTTTTGTAAAAGTATTGAAGAGATGTTGTCTAGTAATTGGTCACACCTTATTTATTTTTCGTGTGGTTTTAAGGAGGTTTAGGTCATAAGCTTGAGTCTGTTTTGTTAGACTAGGGTTCCCTGATCAGGGAGTTCAACCTTGTTTCTAACTAGTTTTGTACTGTTGATCACAAGAGAGTTAAGTGACAATATGTAGATAGACCAATGCAAATATACTAAAACTGTTAGTATTTTGTACCTTGTTTTTCTGTGTGCATGGTGAATCATTAGTTCTCATGTTTATTACTGAGCATTTTCATTAGTTTGGTTAAGGCTGGAAAGGTCTGTGTAATTTAGACTATTATATTTATCTGAATATTTTCCTTTTTGCAGGTTTTGAGAAAAAATTTTATAAAGAAAAAAATTCTCATTTTTTCTGCTACAAAAGGTTCTTCATTTAATTCTGTCTAAAACTGCTAACAAATTTCTTTTTGAAAAGAGAGAAAAGGTTAAATTAAAGGAGTTTGTCACTGGTAGATACTCTAATTTTATGGAGCTGCTTTTCATGGTCCTTATTATTTTTTTCTTTCTTCTGTAGGGGTGAGGGGTGGTGGTAAAGGAGTATTGTTTCCCCCTAGTGCACCTTCTCCCTAGTATGCCTTCAATTATGGAGAGATTTTTAACTGTGAGCCTGCAGTAGCAGGAGGCCCTTAGTAAGAATCCAACCCACAGATATACATTGCTTGCTCTTGGTGTATTTGGAACGTTTAATAATTAGGTGTCACCATTTAAAAATAAGAAGACTTCACATTTAAGAAGTCTTGATTTCTAGCATCTCTTGAAAAATCATAGGGCTTGGCTATCCTTGGTGGCCATTCCTGCTTGAGAGCAGATTATTAGAGCTGAACAGTGGGTACTGAGCGAGCGCTCCAGTTTGCTGTAGTCTCTACCAGGGCTGCTTTGCTTTGGATATTACAGTATTCGTCTGGCATCTGACTTAGATCTTACCCTGGACCCAATATTCAGTTTTTTCAAGCCTGAAACTTTAAGAAGAAGGAAATAAGGAATATAAATAGTAGCTTTCTTTTCCTTAAAAATCATTTTGCTGTCTGTATAAAAATAAAACCATTTTCAATTAAGTCAAATAATTGCTGAAGGTTAATGTTAGAACATATAGCATTCATTAACTTTGCCACTGATTGCATTATAACTATGAGTAAGTCATTGTTTCTTAATAAAAATGGGGATGAGAATTACAAAGATTAGTTATGGACAGAGTAGTTGCTGACCAGGACTCAGATATTTTTACTGTATTTGTATGAGTAGTAGAGAAATGTAGTAGGTGCTTCGAGGGTTACAACGAGTAAAATGCCCCTTTTCTCAATGAGTCTATCTTCCAGGGGAGTTTTAGATCTAGTGGGAAGTTAAATAAACTGATAACCATGATTCAGGCTAGATGAAGATAAATATTGTGAGTGAAGTATGAGCAAAGGGTCATGGGGCTTAAAAGAACAAGAAATTTATATGATCGGGATCAGTAAGTTTTTTGAGGAAAAGTAGCAGGTATGTTTTTCCTGGTGCTTAACATATTTTCTGAGCAAGAGGTGATTGGTTCTGATGCCCTTTGCCTAATGGTTCTATCAAGTAAAAAAGAATTATGAATTAAATGAATATAAACTTTCAACCCTTCGTGAAGATTGTGTTTTACTGAACTCTTAATTATTTACCGGTGGTCAGAAGTGAGGTTGAAGGGGCTGCTTGTAGTTAGTGAGGTATTGAGCACAGCCAAAGGCTAGAATTGGTATGCATCATTGATTAGCCACTCTGAGGAAACCGGACAAACATTATTGACAAAGATAAAAAGGACAGCTGTAAATTAGGAATAAGAAGAGGAAAATGAAGAGTAGGGCTTTCTGATTGCTTTACTTCTATATCTTTTCTGGCTATTGGGGAAATGAGCAGAATGCCTTTTAGAACACTCAAGTACCCAGAAGAGTACCTTTGGGGGAAAGTGTTTTCAATAATTACTAATAATAATTATTACCATTGACATTTTTTTTTTTTGGTTGCTTACTACCTAACAGGAACAGTTCTAATTGTTTTGGTTATCTACTGCTGTATAATAAAGCACTCCAATACTTAGTTGCTAAAACAACAATTATGTATTTGCTCTTGATTTAAAATTCGAGTTGGGCTTGATGGAGACTATTCCATGTGCCATCTGTTGGCTATAATGTCCAAGGTGGGTTCTTAACTTGTAAATCTGGTGCCTCAGCAGGAATGGCTAGAACAGCTCGTAGATAGCTGGGCATCTTCCTCTCTTCCTCTTTCCTTCCTGCTACGTAGCCTCTCCACTTGAAGAAACTTGGGCTTCTTCATAGCATGACAGCTGTGTTCTATGAGGGAGCTTTCCAAGCCCCAGTGTGCCAGTACTTATTAAGCTCGTGTGTTCCTGGAGCTTGCTAATGTTCTATTGGCCAGTGCTAGTCACATGACCCAGTATGCATTGTATGGGAAGGGACCTGAATACTGGGAGGTGAGCTTTCTTGAGGGTACCAAAGTAAAAGTATACCATGTATATTACTTATTTACTTGTAATATCAGGTAATACTGGAATACTATTGGTGAGGGATGGGGTGGGAGTAAGGGCAAATACATAAGAGTTCTTCCCTTAGGCCCACCATGATAAATTGTCTTTCATTAAGTGAATCAGGTATCCCCACAATAGATGTTACTTTTTGGCTACCATTATCTTAATTTTAAACCAAAAATATTGACTATGGATGGGGGTTATTGTTTCAACATGCAGGTATTTGTATGATAGGTGTGTTATCTTAAAATCACCTGGAATACATTTCAATTTTGGGCTAAGTTAAAAATAGTTGTTATTAGAGAAAACTTACTGAAAACGTCTCCATATGTTTTACTGCATCTTAACAGGATTTGAGGTATGATTTTAGGCATTTAGTGATTATGTGATTTAGTAAAACAATGAACATTATGGGGAAATGAAAAAATTATAAAAGAATATACAGTCTAGTTGAAAAATAAGGCATCACTGATAGAGAAATAGATGATAAAATTAGTCTGCAGACATGTACAGGTTAAGTTTTTCAAATTCAAAGGATAGTTATGGGAGAGTTGAAAGAATGAAAGTAAATGAAAGAATGATATTGAAATCTCATAATCTTATTGGAGTTTTATAGAGAAAAAGTTTGATTCGCTTTTGTAGCATTAGCATTTGATATTATAGTCATCAGGTGATATGTATAGATGCATAGAATTTTAGTGATAGAGGGAACCCTCTCACTACCCAGGTACAGAAGCAGACTCAAGTAGAGTGGTTTGCTTAAATTTCACATAGCCAGGTAGTAGTAGGACTGGGACAGCACCCAGTTCTCATAATTTTTCAGGTATGTCCAGATTTGGGTAATATTTATATATATATTTTGGAGGGGACTAGAAAAGCAAAGTCTTAGTATTTACTAATCATTCACTGTATATCAGATACTTTACATAGATTATGTAGTTTAATTCTTACACAGTAAGAATAGGTATCATCTTTATTTTCATTGTTGAGAAACCTGTAATTCTAATGCAAACACGTGCTTTTTGCTTTGCCTTGCCCTCTTTCCCTTCCAGTACATAGAATACACACACACACACACACACACACACACACACACACATATATACACACATACACCCATACAAAACTGAATATATATACTTCAGGGCTGGCAGTCACTGGGTGTTATGGACTGAATTGTTTCCCTTCTCCCTGACACCACCCCCACCCAAATTCATAAGCTGAAGCCCTAACCCTCAATGTAACCTGTTTGGACATAGTTCCTTTAAAGAGGTAATTAATGTTAAATGAGGTCATAGGGTGGCTCATGAACCCTGTAGAATGGGTATACTAATAAGAAGAGACATCAGGAATATGTGTGCACAGAGAAAAGGTCATGTGAGGACAGAGTGCGAAGGCCTTCATTTGCAAGCTAAGGAGAGAGGCCTTACCAGAAACCAACTTTGCCAGCACCTTTATATTTCTCTTTCTAGCCTACGGAACTGTAAGAAAGTAATTTCTGTTGTTTAAGCCACCCAGACTGTGTGACATTTTGTTATGGCAGCCTGAACTGACCAATACATGGGTAACTCTTCATCTTTAAAAATGGATTCGGATGATTTGGGAGCAGATTAAATGCACATCTGCTGCTTGAGAAATAAGGTTCTCATTCTTTTAATTCCTGTCTTTCACTGTAGGAAAGAAAAACTAGCCTTATTTTACCTTCTTAATTAGTCAGTGATTTTTATTTCTTTTGGCTATACTTGTGTTGAAAGGTGGAAGTCACATTTAAATGCATGTCTGATTATTATGTGTAGGAAAGATCCTACACATGACCACAGTAGGCATGGAAAATCCTGTGGATGATGTTTCTCCAGCAAATTTTCCGTATTCATATGTTCATTGTTGTAACATTCAGTGTTACTTTTAAAATTCCGTTTCTCTAATATTGTGTATCTGTCCGAAGCTAAGAGAAAGACCTAGAGATCTTCCTCAATTCTTGTAAGTCTTTTTTTAGGTGTAACTCACTAAACTGGATTCACATTTAAGACGCTTGTGTAATAATAGAACCCTATTCCTCCTCTATTCTTGTCTATCTAAATATTGATCTATTTCTCTAACTTTTCAATTAAACTTTTTCTTTTGAGATAATTATAGATTCACATGCAGTTCTAAGAAATTAATAATACAGAGATGTACCCCTTCATCCTTTTTACCTCACTGGTAACATTTGCATAACTAACTATAGTACAGTATCACAATCAGGAAGTTGACATTGATATAATCCATCTATTTTATTTAGATTTCACCATTTTACATGTACTCATTTTTTTGTGTGTGTGGATGGTATGATGTATTTAGTTCTGTGCAGTTTTATCACACCACTTATTGTGGTGTAAATGCATGTAATTATCACCATACTAGAGATACACAATAGTTTCATCACTGCCAGGATCCCTTGTGCTGCACTTTATAACCAGACTCTCCTCTCACTTCCCCTCCCTCTTTCCCTAACCTCTGGCAACCACTAATCTGTTCTTTATTTTGTTATTTAAAGAAGGTTATATAAATGGAATCATATAGTATGTAACCTTTTGGGATTAACATTTGTCATTCAGCATGGTTTCCTCAAAATTCAGCTAAGTTGTTGCATATATCAATATTTTGTTTTCTTTGTTGAGTAGTAGTTCATGATACGGACGTTCCAGGGTTTGTTTAACCATTCAGCCATTGGGGAACATTTGGGTCATTTACGGTTTTGTCTGTTATGAAAAAAAGCTGCCATAAACATTTGTGTCTATGTTTTAGTGAGAACATAAGTTTTCATTTCTGTCAGATAAGTTCCTGTAAGTATAATTACTATATTATATATTAGTTGCATGTTTACTTTCATAAGAAACTGCCAGTCTGTTTTCTAGAATGAGTATTTTACATTCCCACCAGCAATGTTTGAGTGATCCAGTTTCCTATATCCTTACCAGCATTTGATGTTGTCACCATTTTCTATTTCTATTTTAGCCATTTTGATAGATGTTCTGTGATATCTCATTGTGGTTTTAATTAGCATTTTCCTAATAACCAATAATATCGACAGATCTGTTCAGGTGCTCATTTGCCATCTGTATATCCTCTTGGGTGAAATATCTGTGTGTCATTTGTCCATTTTCAAATACTATTTTATTTTTAATTGTTGAGTTTCAAGAGGTTCATCCATTTTGTAGCTTGTGTCAGAATTTTCTTTTTAAGGCTGAATAATATTCCGTTGTATGTATGTATCACCTTTTGTTTGCCCATTTATCCATCGATGGACATTTGGGTTGCTTCTACCTTTTGGCTATTGTGAATAGTGTACATATGGTATACAGATATCTATGTGAGTGCCTGCTTTCACTGGCGCATGTAACCAGAAGTGGAATTGCTGGATCATAAGGCAATTCTGTTACTAATTTTTTGAGGAATTGTCACACTGTTTTCTACAGTGGCTACACCATTTTGCAGTCCCACTAGCAGTGCACAAAGGTTACAATTTCTCTGCATCCTCATCAACACTTGTTATTTTCTATTTTCTTGATAGTAGCTATTGTAGTGAGTGGGAAGTGGTATCTGTGGAAATGCATTTCCCTAAGATTAGTGGTGTTGACCATCTTATCTTGTGTTCATTGGACACTTGTATGTCTTTTGTGGAGAAATGTCTGTTGAAGTCCTTTGCTCATTTTTGAATTGGATTTTGATTTTTTTGTTGTTAATTTATAGGAGTTCTTTATATATTCTGGGTATCAATCCCCTTATCAGATGTATGATTTGCAAATATTTATTCCCATTTCATAGGTTATCTTTTAATTCTGTTGATAGTGTCCTTTGATGCACAGAGGTTTTTAATTTTGATGAACTTGAACTTACCTATTTTTTTCTTTTGTTGTCTGTAATTTTTATTTCAACCATCAGCTGTGATTTTAGAATCTCTGGAGTAGAAGGGTGGTCTTTTTTTTTTTTGGAAGGGATGGAGTCTCACTGTGTTGTCCAGGCTGGTCTAGAACTCAAGTGATCCTCTCACCTTGGCCTCCCAAAATGCTGAGATTACAGGTGTGAGCCACTGCAGCCGGCCAGTTTGCTGTTTTTTACCCACATTTTTGCTTTTCCCATTGTTTTTTCTTCTTGATGTTTCAAGATTCCTTGAAGAATTTTCTTGGGTATGTCTGCTAGTGACAATTTGTTAGTTTTCCTTTACCTGTGAATGTCATTTCACCATCATTTCTGAAAGATAGTTTTACCACATATAGAATTTATGATTGACAGTTCTTAGTTCTTTTCTTTCAGTGCTTGAAAAATTTTGAGCAACTTTCTTCTGACCTTTGTGGTTTCAGATGAGAAATCTGTTGTCACTTGAATTGGTTTTCCCCTATAGGCAATGCATCTTTGTTCTGTGGTTGCTTTCAAGATTTCTTTCTTTGTCTTTGTTTTCAGAAGTTTATTGATGGTATGTCAAGATGTAATTTCTTTGGATTTACCTATTTGAGGTTTGCTCACTTCTTGAATCTGTAGGTTTATGTCCTTCTCCAAATGTGGATGTTTGTAGCCATTTTTTTGAATACTCTTTCAACTCCACTTTCTTTTTCTTTTCTTTATGAAACTCCAGTGATAGTGGAGTTAGATCATTTGTTATTGTCGTCACAAATCCTTGAGACTTTGTTAATTTCTTTTCCTGTTCCTCTTTGTTATTCAGATTGGGTAAATTCTATTGACCTGTCTGTCCCTAGGTTTGCTGAATCTGTCCTCTGTTATCTCTGCTATTGAGCCCGTATAGTACGTTTTTTTAAAAAATTACTTTTTAAGCCTGGGCATGGCAGCTTGTGTCTGTAATCCCAGCACTTCAGGAGGCTAACATGGGATGATCTTAAGACCAGCCTGGGCAACATAGCGAGACCTCATCTCTACAAAAAACTGGTGAAAAAAGAAAAAAAAAAAAAAAGCCGGTCATGGTGGCCTACAACTGTAGGCCCGGCTACTCGAGAGGCTAAGGCAGGAGGATCACTTGAGCTCAAGAGTTTGAGGTTACAGTGAGCTATGATTATGCCATTGCACTCCAGCCTGGGTGACAGAGGAAGACCCTGTCTCTAAAACACCAAAAATTAATTTTTAAATTGACAAATAAAAATTGTATGTATTTATGATGTGCAATGTGATGTTTTGAAATATGTATACATTATGGAAAGGCTAAATAGAGATAACTAACGTATGCATTACCTTACATACTGAGCATTTTTTGTGCTGAGAACACTTAAAATCTTTGCAATTTCAAGTATACGATATGTTATTATTAACTGTGTCGTACCATAGATCTCTTGAACTTACTCCTCCTGTCTAACTGAAATTTTGTTTCCTTTGATCAACATCTTCTCAACATTTCATCCAGAAGTTTTTTTGTTTTCTTTATTGTTTTTGTTGTTTTATTTTTTAGTCCTATAATTTCCATTCGTTTTATGACTTTGTTTGCTGAGATTTTCCTTTTCTTGTCTGTTTTAAAAGAATTTTTAATTGATTGTTGAAGTGTTTTTTATGATGTTTGCTTTAAAATCTTTTAAAAATCATTCAGACATCTAATACATATCAATGGTAACATCTGTTGATTGTCTTTTTCTAATCCAAGTTATGATTTTCTTGGTTCTTGGTATGATGGGTAAATTTTGATTGTCTGTTGGATGGTTTGGCTTCTATATAGTTTTATTAAATCTCTTTTTTTCCCTAAGTATGATTAATATGTGTTTACTGTATAAAATTTGGAGACTATTAAAAAATACAAAGAAAAAAATCATTCATGTTTACTACCAAAGGTAACTACTATAACTTTTTTGTATATTATGCATATATTGGAAATGTATCTGTATATGTTATCCCTGTTCCCCCAAATATAATTACAGCTAACGCATATGAGAGCTAACATCCAAAGACATTGTGATGTGGAGAGTTTTAGGTAACTTTCTCAGATCGCAGAGCTACCGAATGATTCAAACCAAAGTTTTTGACCCATAAGTCTATACTTTGCTATATTCACTCTTCTGTTTTTCTTTCTTATTACTTCAGAAAAAATTGTTTCAGTAGGAGAATAAAGTTCTTTTAGGAGGAACAACAGGAGATTAGTAGCCATCTTAAAGCATTTAGTATGGTGTTTAAGTACTTCAGAATATGTTGATAGATATTTAGATACATGTATATACATTCTGAAGATTATCTCAGGCAATAGAGAAATGAGCTTTAATACCTTTGTATATGCACTTACTTAGGGATGTTTGAATAAATAAATAACTCCTTAAAGTTGAATGAGAAGTGATAATAGGCCTATTTTTTTTGACAAGTTTTTGTCTCTTTTCGAGAGAAATACAGTAAGTCCTCATTTAATATTGATAGGATCTTCGAAGCTGTGACTTCAAGTGAAAGGAAGTATAGTGAAACTAATTTTTTTCTTATTAATATCATAACAAAATAACATTTGAGGACCCTATTATGTGTTGTTTTGCTTAAAATTGCAGTTTCCAAGAACCTATCAATGATGTTAAGTGAGGACTTAACTATAGTATTTTTTTAAACTAAATTATTGTTAGCTTTCTTACTCATTTATTGAGCAACAACTGTATAGGAATTCTTTCATACATTATCTCACTTAAGTAACTACAGTTTGCTCTTTCTATGTATAAATAGGTAGATAGTGAGCTTGGGTGCTTGTCCACATCAGTTGAATTTTAGCGTAGCTGCAAAAGCATGGATTTAGAGGAAATTATTAATCACTGGATTAAGTAGTGACCATATGAAGCTTAGGAATATTTTACTGTTTTTTAGTTCCTCCTTGACTAAGAAAGCTAATCCAGGTATCCAGAGGAATTGATACTGCACTTACTACTTATGGGATGCTGCCATGTTTATTGCTGATGATAGGAAAAATAACATTTCAGTTAGATTTTGGTAGTTCTTTGGAATTATCTAAGAATTCTCTACATTTGTCATTGCTCACAATTAAAGAGAAGTTAAATATGTAGTTTGTTTTTATATGTTTGCATGTAGTCATTTTTACAGTGATTTTTTTTTTTTCCAAGGCAATAAGGACAAGGGTTGCAAAATAAGAAAAGGTATTGGATTTAATGGTTAAAGGTGGTGTATAAATGACAGGAATGCAGTTTGAGTAAAATAGTGAATACTAGATAGGCACAAAAGAATTTGTTTTCCCCAGTTCACTTTTTTAAAATTAATAAACTATTTTTTAGAGTAGTTTAGGTTCACAGCAGAATTGAGGGGAAAGTATAGAGTTACCATATTTCTCCTCTCTTTCCAACTATTGGTATCAAGCACTGTAGCACATTTATTACAGTTCATGAACCTACATTTATACATCATCACCCTACATTCATAGTTTTTCCATTAGGGTTTATTCTTGGTGTCGTACATTTTATGGGTTTTGACGAATGTGTAATGACATGTATCACCCATTGTGGTATCATACAAAATAGTTTCACTGCCCAAAAATCCTTTGCATATTTCCTGTTTATCCTTCCCACCCTCCCTCCCCCTTAACCCCTGGCAACGACTAATCCTTTTACTGTCTCCATAGTTTTGCCGTTTCCAGAATGTCATGTAGATGGAATCATATAGTATGTAGACTTTTCAGATTGGCTTCTTTAACTTAGTAATATGCATTTAAGATTCTCCCATGTATTTTCATGGCTTGATAGCACATTTCTTTTTAGTGCTGAATAATATTCCATAGTTTGAATGTACTATAATTCGTTTATCCAGTCAGCTACTGAAGGACATCCTGGTTGCTTCCAAGTTTTGGTAATTATGAACAAAACTGCTATAAACACCCATGTTCAGGTTTTTGTGTTAATGTAAATTTTCAATTTATTTCAGTAAACTCTACAAAGCCCAATTGCTGGATAGTATAGTAAGAATATGTTTAGTTGTTGAAAGAAACGGCCAAACTGTCTTCCAAAGTGGCTGTGCCATTTTGCATTCCCACCGTCAGTGAATGAGAGTTCTGTTGTTCCTTGTTCTCATCAGCATTTGATGTTGTCAGTGTTTTGGTTTTGGGCCATTCTAATAGGTATATAGTAATATCTCGTTTTGTATGCAATTCTTTAATCATATACGATGCTGAACATCTTTTCATGTGCTTGTTTGCCATTTATATGTCTTCTTCGGTGAGATGTCTGTTCAGGTCTTTTCCCCATTTTTAAATCATGCCGTTTGTTCTCTTATTGCTGAGAAGAGTTCTTTGTATATTCTTAGGTAATATCAGATGTGTCTTTTGCAAATATTTTTCGTTTAGTATGTGGCTTGTCTTTTCATTCTCTTGACAGTGCCTTTTGCATAACAAAGTTTCTAATTTTAATGAAATCCAGCTTATCAGTTATTTCTTTCATGGATCATGGCTTTTGTGTTGTATCTAAAACGTCATTTCTATTACCAAGGTCATCTAGGTTTTCTCCTATGTTGTGTTCTAGGAATTTTATATTATAGTTTTGCATTTTACAGTTAGGTCTGTGATCCTTTTTGAGTTAAATTTGTGAACAGTATGAGATCAGTGTCTAGGTTCATTTTTTTGTTTTGTTTTTTGCATGTGGATTGTTCCAACACTATTTGTTGAAAATACTGTCTTTGTTCCATTGTATTGCCTTTGCTGCCTTGTCAAAGATCAGTTGATTATATTTACTCAGGTTTATTTCTGGGCTCTCTATTCTGTGCCATTGATCT
>RJWJ010014226.1:8917-38412 GCA_004363605.1 Indri indri | reverse complement strand
CAGCTTTAAGAAACAATGGTGATATAGCACCTCTTGTATACTCCTGGATAGGGTTGGAACGCATTCTACTAAGCAAAGTATCCCAAGAATGGAAAAACAAGCACCACATGTACTCACCATCAAATTGGTAGTAACTGAACAACACATAAGTGTACATATAAGAATGGCATCTATTGGATGTCGGGTAGGGAGGGAGGGGGAAGGGGGAGGGGCGAGGGGGAGGAGGGGACGTATATATGCATACACAAAGGGTGCAATGCGCACCCTCCGAGAGATGGACACTCTTGGGACTGGGACTTGGGGGGAAGGGGGGGCAAGGGCATCATACGTAACCTAAACACCTGTACCCCTATAAACAACAAACAATAAAACAAAAAAAAGAATCATACCTATTTACAAATCTGGAATGTTTCCAGCCAATATCCCCTTGAATATTGGTTTACCCTTATTCTTCTTATTCTCCAATTCTGCCATTCCTATTAGATGTGTTTGGGGCCTTTGCATCCACCTCCCTCATATTTCTTAAGCTTTTATATATTTTCTCTATTTACTGCCTTCTGAATAATTTCCTTGGCTATATCTTCCAGTTCAGATGAATCTGCTTTTAAACCCATCCTCTGCACATTTGATGTCACTGGAAATATTATCTTTTTCATTTTTAGAAGTTCTATTTGGTTCTTTTAACAAACCAGCCTCTTCTTTTCCCATAGAATCTTGATCTTTTCTCATGTGTTTGGAGTCCTTATTTTTTTCTAAATATCTTACACAAACTTATTTTATACTCTCTGTCAGTTCTATTATTTGAAGTTCTTGGTGGTCTAATCCTGTTTATCATTGTGTTTGCTGATGATCAATCACAGAATATTTTTTTTCCTCATGTGTTTGTTAATTTTGTTTGTGAGTTTAGGGATTTGTCAAGCAGGGACAATCTGTGGGACTCCTGTGAAGTCTAAATTGGGGGTGTGTCTCTCCAGACAGGTTGTCTGTTTACTTCCAGCAGGAGACCTAGAAGTATCACTGGCTGGTATCTTCTTTGTGTTAATTTGTGAGCTTGGGGGTTTCCTGGGCTAAACAAGATAAAATAATTCCAACCCTAGACCTGCATGACAGTAGCCCCAGTGTTGCAAGTGATCAGGGGAAACATTTTATTTTCTCCCACCAGAACTCATGAAGAGACAAACTCCCTTGTCATCTCCCCATGGTGGTGGGAAATTTTTTTTCCCTAGTCCATCCTTTCATCGACTGTGGAGCCCTTGTGAGGCACCAAGGCTTTTCTTCTCTCCATGATGGTTATTAAACCTGTTCCCCAACCTGGCTATCATAAATTCAAATGCTCATTGATCTGCTCCTCAGCTTCCTCTTTGTTTTTCAAAACCTGAGGATCAACTTCCAGCACAAGCTTGCCATACATGCATTGAAAGGGATATTTATTAAATTTCATTCAGCCTTTTAAAGTGCTTTATAGCAGGAGAGGGTTGTCAGGTTATCTAGTGTGCACTATTTCCACAAATGGAAATTACTTTCCCCTTTAAAATTCACACAGCACTGAGAGGCTCCCAGAAAATTTCTGGAGGAGGACTATGATGGCAGAGAACAACTTTCATGAATATTTAGCCTCCGGGAGGGGTTGGAGTTTTGGGGTGCTAGACACTCAATGACAGCTTAAGATAAGTGGGGAAGGAAGAGCCTGAGGGTTGAAAAAGACCTAATTGCTCAAAGCCACATGTTACAAGAAATTTCGGGAAGAAGGACTACTTTATGAACCGGTTACCTTTGTAGAATTTTCTGCCCTAGGATCAGAAGTGGAAAAATATGAAGAGCCACTGCTGATGGGTGTCTTACTCCAAGCAATTGGTGGTAAATACATGGTTGCTTTTCATGCATTTATTACCTAGGACCACTTAAAATCAGGTACTGAAGGCTGCAGAAGAGTCACAGGGTGGTGTTCAAAATACAGTTATATCTACAAATGGGTATGGCTCTTTCTTCCCTGAGGCACAGAGAACTGACTTTTATGTGCCTTTTGAAAGCAAATGTGTAAAGTTGGTATTATGCTTTATTCAGAAAATTTTAAAGAGGGTTAGGAGTAATGCAATAGCTTTAATATGATATAATAGGAATCATAAAAGAATGGACACTCTGCTAAACTCCAGCTAAGAATATTCCATTGCCTCTTGGACTTCTACATGTGCACCAAAAACTCAAATATATCCAAGACTTAAAACATCTTCTCTCCTCTTCTAATATTCTCTGCATAAGATGTTCCCAGTCGACCAAATCAGTAACCTGGGAGTCTTCTTGGCATCTTGCTCTCCCTTAACTCCCCTCTCACAATTAATTGGACACTAAAACAAGTGGACTCTACCTTCAAAATGCCTTTAAAATCAATCCACTTTTCTTCTTGGCATTGCTGCTGGGCAGCAGGGCCCATGTTCCCACTCCTCTTGGGAATGAAAGAGATCTCGCCTCTTCCTCACCTTCCCCTGAGCTTGAGGAACTATCCTGTCTGGAGGAAATTCTTTTCCCTCCATATTTCTATAGAACACTGTGCAATGCTTTGAATTCCCTTCAGGCTCTGAGTTTTAGAATTCAACACAGAAAAAATTTCAGGCTATTCGTTTCCCTCCAGGATGAAATTAGAATCTTGAGGGGAGCAGGGAGGGCAAGCATCTGCATCGTGGCAAGCTCGTTCAAGTGATTCTGATGTGGAGCTCCGGTCAAGAGCCACTGTGCAACATGGTAAGCTGTTTGAGGGAAGGAAACACATCTTTCAATTTTGTATTCACCAAAACATAGCACAGCCAATACCTGATGTAGAATCAGTGCCCAGTAAATATTTGTTTAAGTGAATACAAGAACTGAAGAATGATAGGTTGTAAAGAAATGGATGGAAGGGATCTTAGGAGTTACTTAGTGCAATCACCTCATTTTTTTTTTCCAGTGGCTTCAGCATTGAAATGGATCGAGACTCCCAGATAGTCATAGGATGTCATTTTTGGCAACCACGGACCGCTAGTAACCTAGCTTTTCTAGGTGTTTTGTAGCAAGGAGGGATTTCAGGTTACGTAGTCTGCAATATTCCCAGAAATGGAAATCGTTTCTTTTTCCTTTTATGACTCACACAACACCGGGAAACTCCCACAAAATTCCCAGAAAACGAACACGATGAAGGAAACCATTTTCCTTCTATATACTTCTTATGGAACTGCCAATGAAGCAGTAGATATCGTCAGAAGACATCACTTTCCTGGTGTCTCCTGAGAACTCTTTTCTCTCATTGGTTCTTTTCAACTGTCTTCTTCTGCAAGTTCCTTTTTGTTGGGGCTCACTTTTCATTTTCTCTCTACCCAGGCTTGTTGAAAATGCAAGAGCCAGTGCTTCACAAACTTCCCTAATCCAAACGCCTATGCACACACACCAACTTGCATGCAAGCACATACATACACTCCTGGAATCTTGAGAAACTTTCAAAAGGAACTTACATGGTGAAGATTTTTATTATTATTATTATTATTTTAATATCTAAAATATAACATTTTGACACATGGAGGTGCTCTAACTCCAAAATTCCTGCCTATCTTTACAAAGGAGCAGATAGTCTAGAATGAGCAGGGACACACAAAAGAACACATCTTCAGCTATATATATGCATTAGGCCTAACGTATTTACAAAGCAAAAGAGGCAGCTGTGGTGAGACAGAACTCAGAGTTAAAAGACCTGGGTCAGAGTACTGACTCTGTCACTTGGTCTCTATCTCTCAGTTTCCTCATCTGTAAAATCAGGGCAATGTTACCACTTCAGATTACTATAACCTCAGCTGCAAAAGACTGGTGTAGGTACCCTCGTTCTGAGCTCCCACAGACCCCTTGTGCTTACCTGGTATTAACATTGTCTGCTAATATGTCTGTCTCCCATGGTAGAAGGGGACCTCTTTCAGGGCAGAAATTGTATTTGTCTGGCCCCCACTGTGCCTGCCTTCAGTGCACAGCAGAGTGTCAGTGAATGTTGGTTGAGTGAATGAAGAACAACTGGAAATGTGCATATTTTTGTCCGTCCTCTTAAGCTGTTCAGTTTCCGAAAGAATAATTCCTGTTTTACGATCATCAGTAGGCTACCAGGGTAGTACAAATCTATTTTTATTGTGTGTAAATTTGATGTATAGACATTCCAAATTAACAGGAGTTGATTCACTCGCCATGTTACCTAACAACTAGTTCTGAGAACTCGTTAGATTCTCAAAGGAGAATATTTCAGTAAATTTGCTCCCCTGATTATTCAGTTGATGTGTTCCCAGCACGTGCATTTCCTCAATAATAAACCTTTACATGTGTGCACCACCACTTTAAGGATTTGTTAAGAGGTGTTTTCCTGTACATTGACTCATACGTTCCTCACAACAATCCCGTGAGATAGGCAAGAAAGGGATGCTTGCTACCAGTTGACAGATGATGAAAGGATGGCCTTAATAGTGAAATAACAACAAAAAAATATTTAACCCACAGTAAGGACTAAAATCAATTATATGAGCACTCCCTCTGTTCTCTCTCTCTCTCTCTCTCTCTCTCTCCCCCCCCCCCAGTGACAGGTACCCTGTGGGGTTCTGTTTTCACAACATCTGAAAAGAGCCAAACAGACAGAAAGGAAATGTAAATCTTTCTCTTAACATTTGCCAGAAACTGTCTTTTAGAATGTGCTTTTATAGCCTTGAGGAGTTCCTGAGTGAACATGAGTGGACAGCAGGGGTGTGAGGTACAGACCTCAGTTCCTCCCCAAAACTATATTCCAAGAGCACGGTTAACGACAAGATCACAATTAAGTGATAAGTCTGTCTCCAAAGGAAAGGCAGCCCCTTCTGTCATCTGTCTGCCACTAAGAAAAAAAAGAAGAAGAACAAGAAGAAGTGGATACAACAATTCACGGTACCCTGTTAATTTGATTACAGCCATAAATCTCCTGCAACCCCTAAATAAAAAGCCTGAGTACCTGGTTCTCTCTGCCAACATTATCTCCCTCTTTTTCACTTCCATGTCGGCTCTTTTCCATCTGGAAAAGTAAAATAAACTTTTTCTTCTTTCTATCCTAACCTTCGTCTGGAGAAATTTTTCTCTACCTGTGCCGTGAGCTCCTGTGTACGTCTCCACCCTAACAGATGAAGAAACCCGATGTTCAGAGGCATTAATTGAGTCACCACGTACCATACCAAGAACAAGTTTGTGGCAGACCTGGGCCCAGAATGGAACTAAGTTTCTCCCTTCACAGTCCAGTGTTTCTTACACAATCCAGTAGTTCAACCTGGCTGCATTTTGTGGTGATGCTTCAATGACATTTTTTGCATCTTATCCTATTCCTGCTTCCCAACTGCACCTTCTACTACTTGCCTTGACATACCCTGTGCTCAACCAGGGTCTCTCCCTCTTCCCTGAATATGTCCTCTTGCAATTTCTTGCCTCTGGCTCTTTGCATCTGTTTCCACCTCTTGGTGGGCACCCCTCTGCCAACCCCCACATCATTGCAAGTTGAAAGAAACCCTGGGCATTCTCCTAGTTTCAACTCAAAGACCATCTAATTTCATGAAACCTTTGCAGGTGGGCCCTGCTGGATGAGATCTCTCTGCCTTCAAACACACAGAGCACCCTAAGTCTTGTTCTATATGCATTTCCATACCTGCTTAATTCCCTTTGCTGTACAGTGTCCCTTGCCCTGTGTTCTCACAGCCTCTTATGCTCAGTTTTCACAGCACTTATCACCCTATGTTGTGAGTCTACTTTTGCCCCATGACTGTGAGCTCCTTGAGGACTGGAACCTTGTCTGATTCGTCTCAGTATCTTCAGCACCCAGCACAGGGCCTGGAACACACAAGTTGCTCCAAAAAATTTTGGATGAATGAGTAGATGGATGAATGAACACTGCTCAGCACAATGCCTTGGACATAGTAAGTAAAATAATAATGGATTGAATTGAGTCTTCAACCAAATCTCATTTCTTTTCTTTTCATCCTGTCCTAGTGGGGGAGAAAGGTTCTTCATTCTGCCTCAGGCTGTCACTTCCACTTGTGCTCTGGATTCCATCCCATCCCGCCTCCACGAGTGCTTCACTCCATCAATTACCGCCTCTCGTCAGAATCTCTAATCTCTCCCTCTTTTCCGTCTGGCTCCTTTCCTTGCAGTAACTAACATGCTCAGATCTCTCCTCCCATCCTAAAAATAAGTACCCTCAGCTGAATAGGTGTCCTCCTCCTCCTCTGCCTGACAGTATCAAACTATGTACCTCATTGTAGAATAATCCAGCTGAGCCCTTTATTGGTGAAACTTCAGTGTCAGTATCCTTAGATCTTTTTCTCTTGGGTTGGTCAGATGGCCCATGGAAGACTTCCAGCTGCCAGAATTTTAGGGGCATAGTCAAGGAAGAAGACTGGAGATTCACAGCTCTCAGGATGCGTACCTCCACTTAATCCCCCAGCACCTCTGTTTTCGATATGGGACCCCAGCCCTCGACTGGATTTGGGAACTCCCAGTCCAGAGGCCCTTGATTTACCCTCCCCAGGGAATAGCACTCCAGACTTCTGTCAGGGCAGGGAAGGGCCAGCCCCTCACTGGCATTGACTGCAGGAAGGTATTTGGAAATGCATCTACTTCTTAAACAGGTTTCAAACAGCCTTCACTATTTTGGCACCCACCCCGCTTTCACCTCTATTTCCAGACTTACCTGTTGCAGCCTTTAAAGATTCTTGGGGTGGGAGGTAAATCAGGTTGGTTTTTTGCTAAGGTCTCAGGATTCCTAGTTTGTGGCCTTCTTGGATCCGATAAGTCAAGTGCTACTCATCCATCAGGTTTTCAGCATCCAAAATTTAGTCGTTGCCTCCTTTCTCATTCTTCCACTCTTTTTTTTTTTTCCAATTACGTTCTTTCAAAAATCATTTTATACTCATTTCAGTGGGGTTTTGGTAGGTGGTGAAGTCAGATGTGGAGGTATGTGTTTCATCTTAGCTATACATCAAGGACATGGGTGTCTGCCTGCTTGTCTCATTTACCCTTCAAACCTTTGTTACCAAGCCACTCTCCCTAAAACTCTGCTGACTCGGCTTGTCTCATCAGGCTCTCTCACCTGTTCTCTGACTATCCTGCTATTTCAGCTCTCAAACCCCCACCCCAAACCACCAAAATCCAAACAGAACTTTCTATCCATAAACCCTCAGGCCTAGAAGTTCAGACGCCTTGCCAACATAGCTGTGCTTCATGACCTGTCTACTCTGACCTCTAGCATTTTCACATACTTTCCCAATTCTGACAGTCATGACTTTGGTGATTCTCTCTAAATAGAATGTTGGTTTCTGTCAAACACACAGGCTAGCCCTGTTCCCCTCTCTTCTCTCAAATAATGATATTGGCAAAAATGATAAACAGCTACTATGTACTGAGTGTTTATTATGTGCTGTTCACTATGACAGACATTTTATACACATGACCTCAGTTCATTCTTCACATAGCTTTTTCAGATATATGGCATTTATTAGCCACACTTTGCATATGAAGAAACAGAGCCTCAAGGAAGGAAAGCAGCTTCCTAAAATTCACCAGGCTAGTAAAAGTCAGAGATGGAATCCAAGCCCAGGTCAGTCCAAATTCATGCTCTTCCTATGACACTATGGTGCCTCAGTCAAGGCATCAGAGAGGGAGCTAGAAAGGAGAAGGTGAGAGAATACCAAGTACCTGAGTTGAAGGGAATGGCTGCCATCAATGGGGAGACCATGGACAAAGATGGGGCTAACAGAAAAACCTTCACTGACTTCACAGGTTTGCACAGCATCAACCCTTGTGATTCTCAGTTGTGCACTGCTCATCTGCCCACACAGAAAGTAAGTTAGAACACTACTATTAATCTATGTGATATACACCAACATGGCTTAAAACAACTGTAAAAGATGCCTGATTTTTTTTTTCCCCGAAAAGGAAGCTTGGGACACATTAATCAAGCTAAAGGTTTTATACAGCCTTACAACCTGGCACAGAAACAGACAGTCACAATGATAAGCCTGAATCATCGAGAAACTGTGCAGTCATATTTTGTAAACCCAATTTAGGGAATCATGGAAGAGTAAAATCCACACAGGAAAGATTTCCATTGACTTTCCATTCACAATGGTACAGTGAGCTCACGCTATGGAAAGCCCACTGCTCCAAGCACGTGACAATGATGGACAGAATATAAAAAGGCAAACTCAACAAGGCATGAACAAAACAAAAAAAACACAATTGCCTCCGGTCGAAGTGGCACGCTTGCTGGTCTGGAAGCAAACCATAGTAGCCAGAAAGGCCAGAAGCTAAGCTCCCGCGAGGTATAGTGGTCCAATCCAAAAGTACCCTGAACAAGATGGTGGGAAAAAGCCAGGCTCACTGCTTAAAAGTCAAGGACTAGGATGGAGCCACCCACAAACCCACCAACCCCTGGCTGTAAGTCTGACAAAAAGGAAGTACCACCAAACTCTGCCAGGGTCTTTGGCTCTGATGAGCTGCAGGCTTAGGGAGGTGAGGACAGAGACACGGGCTGACCTCACAACTAGCAGATGAGCTAAGCCACCAGCTGGCTCTGTGAGTGGATCTCCAATATTCCCAAGCGCACCCTGGGGCCAGTGATATGGACATGTCCTATAAAATGGTTTTGATCCTAACAACTGACAGGTATTTTGCAAGAGTCTGGTAAGGAGGAAAAATGCTGAATCGGTTAATTTCCTTCTATCATCAGGCTTCCATCTTTGGAAGAGGCAAAATTAGAAAAGGTGAAAAAAAATTTATGTTTGCAAACTATTTGCAAAACTAACCTAGATATTCTCATGGTTCTTTTAAGATCTTGTTGGATGGACTGTGAAAGTGGGAATGCTAATTATTGTCTATGAATGGTCAGCTGGACTGTTTAAGTGTGGAAAGGGTGAGGGAATTAACATTTATTGAGCAATGTGGCATACTAGGTAAAAGCATCGTCTCTGAGGAAAGATTTTCGGGGTTCTAGTCCAAACTCTTGTTTTTATTTTTTTTTAATTTATGTTTTTTTTAATTTCAGCATATTACGGGGGTACAAATGTTTAGGTTACATATATTGCCTTTGCCCCACCTCAGTCAGAGCTTCAAGTGTGTCCATCCCCCAGACGGTGTGCAAGGCACCCATTAGGTGTGAATATACCCATTCCCCCCACCACCTGCCCGACACCTGATGAATGTTACTACTCTGTGTGCACATAAGTGTTGATCAGTTAATACCAACTTGATGGTGAGTACATGTGGTGCTTGTTTGTCCATTCTTGTGATACTTCACTTAGTAGAATGGGCTCCAGCTCTATCCAGGATAATACAAGAGGTGCTAGATAACCATTGTTTTTTGTGGCTGAGAAGAACTCCAAGGTATACATATACCCCATTTTTTTTTAATCCACTCATGGATTGATGGGCACTTGGGTTGTTTCCACATGTTTGCGATTGTGGCTTGTGCTACTATAAACATTCAAGTGCAGATGTCTCTTTTATAGAATGTCTTTTCTTCCTTTGAGTAGACGCCCAGTAATGTGATTGCTGGGTCAAATGGTAGTTCTACTTGTAGCTCTTCGAGGCATCTCCATATTACTTTCCACAGAGGTTGTACTAGTTTGCAGCCCCACCAGCAGTGTATGAGTGTTCCTATCTCTCCGCATCCATGCCAGCATTTGTTGTTTTGGGACTTTTTGATAAAAGCCATTCTCACTGGAGTTAGGTGATAGCTCTTTGTGTTTTTTTGTCTGTGTGTTCATTATCTTTCTTTTATTTTTTTTATTTCAGCATATTATGGGGGTACAAATGTTTAGGTTATGTATAATGCCCTTGCCTCCCCCTTCCCCCCGAGTCAGAGCTTCAAACGTGTCCATCCCCCAGACGGTGCTCGTCACACTCATTATGTATGTATATACCCATCCCCTCCTCCCCCCTCCCTTCTGCCTGACGCCCAATGAATGTTATTCCTATATGTGCACTTAGGTGTTGATCAGTTAAAACCAATTTGATGGTCAGTACATGTGGTGCTTATTTTTCCATTCTTGGGATACTTCACTTAGTAGAATGGGTTCCAGCTCTATCCAGGAAAATAACAAGAGGTGCTATATCACCATTGTTTCTTACATGTCTTTTGTTCTTTTGGGTAGATGCCCAGTAATGGGATTGCTGGATCAAATGGTAGATCTACTTGTATCTCTTTGCAGTATCTCCATATTGCTTTCCACAGAGGTTGCACTAGTTTGCAGTCCCACCAGCAGTGTACGAGTGTTCCTATCTCTCCGCATCCATGCCAACATTTATTGTTTTGGGACTTTTTGATAAACACCATTCTCACTGGAGATAAGTGATATCTCATTGTGGTTTTGATTTGCATTTCCCTGATGATTAGAGATGGTGAGCATTTCTTCATGTGTTTGTTGGCCATTAGTCGGTCTTCTTTTGAAAAGTTTCTGTTCACGTCCTTTGCCCACTCTTTAATGGGGTTGTTTGATTTTTTTCTTGCTGATTTTCCTGAATTCTGTATACATTCTAGTTATTAGCCCTTTATCAGATGTGTAGCACGTGACTATTTTCTCCCATGCTGTAGGTTGTCTATTTGGTCTCATGATAGTTTCCTTGCTGTGCAGAAGCTTTTTAATTTGATCAGGTCCCATTTATTTATTTATTTTTTCCTGTGATTGCCTTTAGGGTCTTCTTCATAAATTCTTTCCCTAGGCCAATGTCTATAAGAGTTTTTCCAACATTTTCTTCTAGAATTCTTATAGTTTCATGCCTTAGGTTTAAGTCTGTTATCCACCGTGAGTTGATTTTTCTGAGAGGTGAGAGGTGCGAATCCTGTTTCAGTCTTCTACATGTGGGTATCCAATTTTCCCAGCACCATTTATTGAATAGGGATTCTTTTCCCCAGTGTATGCTTTTGCCTGCTTTGTCAAACATCAGATCGCATTATGAGGATGGTTTTATATCTGGGTTATGAGTTCTGTTCCATTGGTCTATGTGTTCTCGTGCCACTACTATGCTGTTTTGGTGACTATAACCTTGTAGTATAGCTTGAAGACTGGTAAATTGATGCCTCCCAATTTGTTCTTTTTGCTTAAGATTGCTTTGGCTATACGGGGTCTTCTCTGGTTCCATACAAATCATATAATTATTTGTTCTAGATCTGAGAAAAATGATGCTGGTATTTTAATAAGGATTGCACTGAATCTGTAGATCACTTTGGGTTAGTATGGACATTTTAACAATGTTGATTCTGCTGACCCATGAGCATGGCATGATTTTCCGCCTGTTTACATCCTCTGCTATTTCCTTCTTCAGTGTTTCGTAGTTCTCCCTGTAGAGGTCTTTTGCCTCCTTAGTTAAATGTATTCCTAGGTATTTTTTTTTTCTTTGTTGCTATCGTGAAGGGTGTGGAGTCTTTGATTTTGTTCTCAGTTTGACTGTTGTTGGTGTATGTGAATGGTACTGATTTGTGTATGTTGATTTTGTAACCTGACACTGTGCTGAATTTGTTTATCAATTCCAATAGCCTCATGGAAGAATCTTTGGGGTTTTCTAGATATACGATCATATCGTCAGCAAAGAGCAAATGTTTGACCTCTTCTGCCCCCATTTGGATGTCCTTGTTTTGCTTCTCTTGTCTGATTGCTCTGACTAGGACTTCCAGCACTATGTTGAATAGAAGTGGTGATAGAGGGCAACCTTGTCTAGTTCCAGTTCTAAGCGGGAATGCTTTCAATTTTTCCTCGTTCAGTATGATGTTGGCTGTGGGTTTGTCATATATGGCTTTTATCATTTTGAGGCCAGGTCCCATCTATGCCTCTTTTGTTAAGTGTTCTTATCATAAAAGGGTGCTGAATTTTGTCAAAGGCTTTTTCTGCATATATTGAGAGGATCATATGGTCTTTGTGTTTACTTCTATTTATGTGGTGGATTACATTTATAGGTTTGTGTATGTTGAACCATCCTTACATCTCTGGGATGAAGCCAAACTCTGACACTTATTTAGCAGTGTGACCTTGGGCAAGCCACTTAGTCTTTCCTTGCCTCTATTTTTTTAATTTGCAAAATGGGGATAGGATTGTTGTGGGGGCAAAAAGCACTTAGAACAATGTCCAGCACATAGAAAGCACTATTTAAGAGTTAGCTATTATTTTTAGTCATCAATATGTGCTGCAAACATCTTATTTAACAATCAGGAAATTGCTAGAAAACCCTGCAAGGTAGGTATTTTCCTTACTATACCCATATGAGGAAACTTAAGCAATGAAAAGTCAAACAAAATGACCAAAGTCACTCAACTACAGAGTGGCAGAGCCTTTCGATGCTGCCTAGTCCAAGGCTTTCATTTCACAGAAGAGCAAACTGAAGCTCAAAATAGGAGTGGGACATGCCTCAAGTCATTTAGTGAGTTGGTGGGCCTAGAACTGGGCCTAGAACTCAGCAACGGGGCTCTTCCTGTCAGTGGTTCTCCAAGTTTGGAGGGTATGAGAATCCCATGGAGGGCTTGACAAAGCAAACTGCTGGTTCCCACGCCCAGAGTTTCTGATTTAGTAGGTGTGTGGTAGAACTTGAAAATTTGCATTTCTGAGAAATTCTCAAATGTTGCTGGTCTGGGGACCCTACTGTGGGAACCACCACAGCACACCGTGGTCCATACATCTTTTTTCCTCGTCCTCATGGACTACACAGTCTGTGATCTACAAACACTTTGAAAGAAATGGGAACCAGTGACGGCAGCTAAAGAAAAATACACAGCTAGCAGCAAGATGGCAGGGTGACCAACCAACAGTCCTTGTTTGTGTGGGACTGTCTTGGTTTTAAAATGGAAAGTTCTGCAGCCCTGAAAACCCCTCAGTCCCAGGCACACAGGGATGGTTGTTCACTCTAGATGAAGGTGAACAAAATTCAGTGTCAGTTAACTGCCAAACACAAAAGGACATACTGACAGAGAATGTGGTAATTTCTGGTGAGTTTGTTTGAAAAGGACTCATCCATTTATTCTTCTTGCAACAAATCTCTATCATGAACTATGTGTAAGACTCTGTGTCAGGTGCTGTGTCCTGACCCTATTGATCCCATCCCACCATAGCAAAAGGTAAATGTGACTCTATAGTGAGCTTGGTAGACACAGACCCATGCTTATATAATCAGGGACACCTGGAAGAGATGTGAAAAAAAAAACATCTCACATAGAACATTTTTGATACACCATAGTCAGCACTCAAATAATTCCCTTTCCTCTTTCTTCAATGTACTGAAGGGACTACACTGTTGAGAAGGATTGATTGAAAATTTAGGAAAAGGAGGGTAAAATAATTAATGAATCAAGGTCCCAGGAGAGACAGAAGGTAAGGGGGGAAAGGGGCGTGGGGGGAAATTGATTTTTTTTTTTGTCCTCATCTTTCCAGGGCCATGAGGATGCCCTTTGCTTGTCATAAATAAATGTTGACCTCAGTTATGGTATAAGTTTCAAGGCTAATTTACACAAAATTTCATAAAAGGTAAATGTCCTCATGAAAACTAATCGTGCATATCATGAGGAGTGCATGAGAGAAAATACTGCATGGTAAAATGCTGTTACTTCTGTTATGATTGCTAAATGTTGTATGCTCTAAGCGTATAAAGGTTATACGCTTTGATAATAAACTTAATTATCAATCCTTTGGCCTAAGAGGAAAACAAATTTCACGGAAGATCCCCAAAATTCCTATACAGTACAAATAAAATACAGAAATATTTTTAGAATACATTTTAGAGCACTGGAGGGGTCAATAAAATAATGCATGGGCTACCAAATGTGACCTAGGAACTCCCTGAAAACATCAGATTAGGCTCTATTCTCTGTCAGAATACTGAATTTGCTTTGCTTGGTGACTCCGATCTTCACTAATAATGTTTTTTTTTTTTTCTATTGTGTGCATCCTAGCCTAGATTCTCTTTCATCATTCTACAGTGGTCAACGTGGTTATTGTACAGCCTCACTTCCAATGAAAGCTGGGGAAAAGAAGCCTCATACCGCCCCTCCCCATACGTTCAATTTGATCCAGTCAATTCTTGGCAAATATCATGTATAATATTTTAAGAGAGAGAGAAAAAAAGACCAGAAGTGGAAGAAAACAGATTGCATCCTAAATGCCAGCAAATTGCCAAAATACAAACTTGGATAGCAATCTCCAGTTCTCTGGATGCACATCGTCTACCATGCTGAATTCCCTGAACAATCTTACAGAACAGCCCTGTGTACTCTCTCTTGGGGTGTGCGTGTGTGCATGTGTGTGTGTATGTGTGCACGCACGGAAACATGCAAACTCACAAGTCTCTAAAAACTTTCTGCAACTATCCCTCACAGAATTACCAAACTGATGAGTCTGTTCAACAGGAGCTGTTGTGACTTCCTAATTTAACTCTTGGAGGGATGATTTTGATGGAGATAACACTTCTCAGAAAATAAAATGCTATATTTGAACTCAGATCCCACCTTATCGCTGAGCTTGTGCTGCCAAGCAATTCCTACAATGTCTGGAGTTCTATTAGACTATAGAGAAAAATCCAGGGTTTCAAGCTAAACCCTTCAATCCACAGGCCTATGTAAAGGACTATACTGTTCCGAGGTATCCTCTAGCCCACGGGTTTTTCAAAGTATGGTCTGAAGACATCTGGAGGGGTCCCTGAGGCCCTTTTAGTGGGTCTGTGGGTTAAAAATTACTTTTTATAACAACACTAAGATGATATTTACTTTTTTCCTTCTCATTATCCCCTGAGTATACAGAGGACTTTTCCAGAGGCTACATGACATGTGATGTTGTCATCTCTCTGTTGGCTGAGGAATGTGTGCTTCTGTGTTCTTGAGTTTTAAACATTTCTCAGTCTTAATGTCTGATATAATTAGTATCAACAGAAAGATCACACACCCAAGAACTCTTTGAGGAACCTCAGTAACTTTTAAGAGTGTTCAGGTGTCCTAAGATCAGAAATTTTGCAAATTGCTGCTTTATCAAGATTTTGTTATTTCTAGACTGCATTTCTTTCCAACTGATCTAGTTGGAAAAAATTTTTACCTTGCGACTATTATTGCTTTCCTATTTATATGGAGATTATAATTCTAAAGTAGATTGACCAAAATTATATCACAAGCTTTAAAAAACATGTGGGCCCATGTTATAAGTTGGGGAAGAGAGCTGCCACACTTTAGATGGGCCGACATCAGGTAACTCAGAGCCCCACTCCTGAACAAGTTTCCCCTACTGAAGAAAGGGGCAGCTTCTGTTTTGTGGGATGGGGTAAGGAGACAATCTGAAGTAGGTTTTGACACAATATTATGCTACTATACGAAATTCTGGTAGCGAGGGTGCCAGTGTATTCGTAATCCTGATGCTGTCAATTTTAAGCCTGAAGCCCCAAGAGACGAGCAGTGCTCAATACATCGTCTCTTGTTAAATAGCAGCCACAGAGTTGGCGGTAGCCAGTGAAGCATTCCCTGCCGTGTAGGACACGCCAGTTGTCTATAAATAGGACCTGTGAATGGGCAAAGAGAGAGACAAAAAAAAAAAAAAAAACAACAAAACACCGTCAGAACAAGGGCAGACCAAAGGAACCTAAACCAGAAGAGATCATTTAAAAGAAAAGCTTTAGGTTGTTCTCTGGTTACATTTGATGAGGTATTTTTCTTTTGAAATTAAACAGACTTTTGGAAACTAAGATGTGTATAGCCCTGTAGTAGGCTAAATGGAAATTACAAAGGCAATACAAGGTAATAGGCCCTGCACCCAAGGTGCTTCTGTTTCTTGAGTAAATGTTCTCTTAGCAAAGCAAATCAGGTAGTTGGTTTCTTTCTTTTTCTTTTCTTTCTCTTTACTTCTTATTCTATACTTTCTCAAAGGGTTAAACTATTTCATTATGTTTTATGCTAATTTTAAAATGTTCTTCATCCAGTGGAAATATCAAGATTTAAGAAAATGGAATCATGAAGCTGGAAAGACCCTTAGGAATCATCTAGTTAAACGCCCTCATCATATAAATAGAGTCACTGATGTCTAGAGATGGGATGGGGCCTGCTTCCAAGGTCATTCAGCAAGTGAGTGGCAGGACCAGGGCCAACACCCAGGACTCTTTTCTCTTTTTTCTGTGCAGCATATTAAATATTAATATTGTGACTCACACATTAAATAAGTACCCATTCTTCAACTGCTTCAGTATAACGAGCTTACTTGACATCTTTAGAGTTTAGGACCCACCCTGCCAGGCTTTAGTTTGACCCAAAACTCATTCTCAGGTCTCCTCAACTCTATTGTTAGAGTCCGATGTGCTATATACCAACGATGGACGACATCATAAGGTACGGTATTGATGATAGCCCGGTCATAGTTGTTGTACCTAACATGGAAAAACGAGAAGAAAGATCTCAAACACATGTTAAAGACATCTGTTGTTTATTGAACAATTTTATATAAGGCTTTCCCCATGTTCACTACTTGTCCCAGAGATGAAGCGACAATAAGTCAATGTTCCCTCAGGAATATAAGATTGGAGAGAGGAACTCCACTGGCTGTTGACCACATTTTGTTTTTCTTTGGAGAATCTGGAGGTGGGGGATGGAAGTTAAGTTCCACTTGGTTTCTCCAAACCTAGCATAAGATGTTTTATCTAAAGCACTTTGCATAGACTACATCCTTATTGGCCAAAGTTCATGGGACCACTGGGGAAAGCTCTGAGCTTTCTCCTCACCAAGGTGGAGTGGACAAGAGAAGAGAGGTTGTACTAACAAAGCTTTCTTTTTAACAGGATGGCTGATACCTTCTCAAGTGTCTTTCTTTGTGGGAGATATCCCAGCTATAACCTAGTAGGCAGTTCGCCCAGGGATCTTCATTCATTCATTCAACCCTAACATTTATATGAGCACTGGCTATGTGCGAGGCAGCATGTCAAGCATTAAAGATACAATGATAAATAAATATAGCAGACATGATCTCAGCCTCAGTGGAGTTTACATTCTATCGAGGAATATAGACGATAAACAAGTAATAAATACGTAAAATAAACAAGATAATTTCAGCTAGTTACAGGTACTATAAAAATAATAATGCTATTCGATAAAGAGTCACTGGGAAATCTGAGTCACTGGGAAATCTATTTCAGATGGAGTGTTGAGTGAAGGACTTTTTGAAGAAGTGACATTTGAGCTGGTTCCTACATGATAAGAAACTAACAATGTGACAAGCTGAGGGAAGAGTGGTCCAGGCTGAGGGAACAGCAAGTACAAAGTCTTGGAGTGGAATGGAGTTTTACTGTGTTTGCATAACAGCAAGAAGGCCGTGTGGTTGGAGCTGAGTAAGCAAGGGGAATAATGGTGGAAGAAATGATGTGGAGGAGGTATCTGGGGGCCATATCATGTATGTATAGCCATGCAGGTCATGATAAAGACTTTGGATTTTATTCTGAGTACTACGGGAAGCCACTGAAAAGCCTTGGCTAAGAAAACAGATTTCTGTTTTGCCTAAGGCAACTTAACTTTTTACTGAAGTTAATTTCTCATATGTGTAGAAAGCAAATGTTTTCTCCCATTCTGAAGGTTGTCTATTCGCTCTAACGATAGTTTCCTTGGCTGTGCAGAAGCTTTTTAATTTGTGGTATATGTATACCATGGAACACTACTCAACTACAAAAAACAATGGTGAACTAGCACCTCTTATATTATCCTGGATAGAGATTGAGCCTATCCTTCGAAGTGAGATACCACAAGGATGGAAAAACATGCACCACATGTACTCCCCATCTAATTGGTACTAATTGATCAACACTAAGGTGTTCGTTCACATGGTAGTAATACTCTTGCGGTGCCGGTCAGGTTGGGGGGTGGTAAACCCACAAGTAATGGAAGTGGAGCGCACTGTATGGGGGAAGGACACGCTTGTAGCCCTGGCTTGGGCGAGGCAAACGCATTACATGTAACGAAAATGTTTGTACCCCCATAATATCCAGAATTTAAAAAAAAATTCTGTTAATCTACTGAAGTTAATTTTCTGTATGCATACGTACAGCAAAGTGTACAAATCATAAGCTTGAAGAATTTTCATGATGTGATCCACATCCACATCGCCAGCACCAGAACCCCAGAACCTTCCTTTGGGCCCCTTTCTAGTCACACCCTTTCCCCCAAGCCAAGGGTAACTACCATCCTGACTTCTATCACCAAAGATTGTTTTTGCCTGTTTATATAAAACTTTATGTAAATGGAATCACACCGTATGTACTCATTTGTGTCTGGCTTCTTTCATTTAATATTAAATATCATGTTTAGGAGATTCATCATTGTCTAGCAGTAATTTATTCATCCTTGGTGCTATACAGAATTCGATTGTGTGGCCACACTGCAATTTATTTATCCATTCTGCTGTTGATGGACATTTGAGTAGTTTCCAGTTTGGAACTGTTACAAATAATGCTGCTATGAACATCCTATTACATGCCTTTTGATGAACATATATATTCATTTCTGTTTGATATAAACTCAAGTATGGAATTTCTGGGTCATAAGGTATGTGTATGCTCAGCTTCAATAAATACTGCCAAAGATACTCTTTCCAAAAAAAAAATCTCTTTTCAAAGATACTCTTTTCAAATGGAAATGTGCTATAAGTGTAAAACTCACATTGGATTTTGAAGACTTGGAATAAGAAAAGATTGTAAAATAGCCCAGTAATGTTTAAATTGGCTGTATATCAAAATGATAATATTTTGGATATATGGGGTTAAATGAAATATAATACGAAAATTTTTAAAAAAGAGAAACAAACATCCAATGGTGCCCTTTTTGGACATCAGATGGTATTCATTAGTGTTAGATAGTACATGGCACAATCAGAGCCAATATTCTTAGTTTTCTCTTATATAACATGAGCATAATAAACACCTGCTTAGCATATCTCACAGGGCTACTGTGAGAATCAAATTAAAGAATGTAATAGTCCTTCTTCGAGGAGCCGTGCCTGGAGGGAGAATAGAGTGAGGAAGAACAGTCTTCACCAAGGTCTCGACACCCATTGTCGCCTCCAGAAACCTCCAGTGCTGTATTAGGCACTTGCACAAATATTATTTCATTCACTCCTTTCATCATCCCGGAAGGGAGGGTGTTATTAACCTCCTTTTACATGTAAGGCACCTGAAACTTAGATAGGTTGAACCTGCTGTAGAGTTTATAAGTAGCAGAGAGGTTTTGAAATCAGGTCTCCCTAATACTTTAACTCATTGTTTATACCAAAGAGCAGAAAAATGATCTTAATTCCTGCATATGCTTGTTCATAAAACCAACTTTTTACAGATTTTAATTGTAATCTCTTGACCCCAAATAGAGATTTACAGTTTACAAATGTTTTCAGACACACTACCTCATTGACCCTCTACCTGATAACTCTGTGACATAAGTAGTACAGCTATTATTATCTTACTTTATAGATAAGGAAAATAACAACAAGGCTTGGCGATTTGCCCAGGGTTACATAGGATCTAGTATTCACTATTTATATTAGATGATGTTGTTTTCTAAAGCCAATAGCAGGAAGCAGAAGGAAAAGTCTATTACAAATTAGCAATGTTCTTTTGATTAGAATAAGACTATTTCTGGACTTTTGCACAAAGTGATGTCATATTACTATGTAATTTTTCTTTTTTTCTTGGCTTTGATATGAAGTGAGAGAGACCTAGAAGTAGGGAAAAGCAAATAAAATAGGCATTTATCTGATAAGAAAACCCAGGAAAGTTTAACGAAACTATTCCTCTTATTAGTTGACTGACAGACAATGAAAGATTTTCCAAGTAAAGAGAGTTCAGTGATTGAGAGGATTGTGGCGTAAGCGAAAGATGATGGGCACTGAAGTCAAGTAGATCCACCATTACAATCTCAGTCCGGATGTGTGACCTTGGAGGAGCTATTTGATCTCCTTGAGCCTCAGTTCCCCCACCTGAAAACTGATATTAATAATAAATACCTTATACAGTTGTTATGAGGATTATATAAAGCATTATATATTACACACTAAACTGTGCTTGACATAAAGGAGGTAAATAATGTTAGCTAAAACAAAAACTGGTTAGCTATCTAAAGCCATAAAAACAAGCCCTAGAAACCATGGACATCTTCACAGTGAGTTAGTTATACTCAGACTTAGAGGACAAGGTTAGACTAAACTTTGAATAATAGTGGCTGAAGAATAGGCAAGTAATTACATCTAAATAGTTACATTTTAAAACCCTTTGCTCTAAAATGTTTAATAAGCTTTGAAATGCTTTTGTGAATAGTCGTTGTGCTTAACTGTTATAATATCCCATTTGTAGAAAAACCTTACTTATATAAAATACAAAGCATGCTATATTTTTATGTTATTAAAAATATTGAGCACTGGGTTCTGCTCTGGTAATGGCTGGGTAAACTCCTATTTGATCCACCCCATCGTCTCACGGGTGACAATTAAAAAGCTCTAGGCAAAATATAAAAAACAACTACCTGAAGGCAGTGTAGAGGCAGATTCTGGAGGAGAGCTGACACATGGAAGAGACAAACTGCATTGGGTGAGTTTCCCAGTTCCATGGCATATAGCCTGAAGGCGTGCCACGGCTTCTACCTGCACCTGCACCATATAGGTAAGTTAAAACTCCAAAAGAAAACCCTCAGTCTTTCTGGTCTCAAGAACCAGAGGACAGAGTTTGGGCAACCACTGCAACCAGAAAATGAAGAGGAAATCCTGGAAAAAAAGAGATTCGGAGAAGTAGAGCACTAAACTCTGTGAATAAGCTGTGCCTTAGTATCTAGATGATCTCTGAATTTCCCATGTACAAGGCAGACTCCCAGAATTCCATCTAAAGATAAAATAACTGAACAAAACTTCGAGCTACCAAAGAACAGAGTTTGAATTTTGAGTACAGCTAAATTAATTGCCCATTAAAACAAAAGCAAAAGCAATAACACCCTTTGGAGAAACATTACAGAATCTAAAATCTCAATGACATAATATTCACATTGTCCAGGATGCAATCCAAAATTATTCACTATAACAAGAACCAGGATAATGTGACTGATTACTAAGGGAAAAGACAATTGATCAAGGCCAACCCTGAGATGTCCCAGGTGTCAGAAATATCAGACAAGGATTTTAAAGCAGCTATTGTAACTACATGCAATGAGGTAAAGAAAAGGATGCTTGCAATGAAAGGAGAGAAAACCTCAGCAAAGAAAAAAAATTTTTTAAAAACCCAGAATCTATACAAAAAAAAAAAATGGAAATTCTAGAACTGAACAATACAATATCTGAATTAAAACATCTGCTGGGCGAGCTTAACAACAGAATGACGTCAACAGATAAAATGGTCCGTGAATTTGAAAACCGGATGATTTTGTTTGATCTATCTGAAGAACAGGGAGAAAAATTTTGGAAAAGAAAATGAACGGAATCTCAAGGACCTGTGGGACAGTATCAAAAGGTCTGACCCATGTGTAATTGGACTCCCAGAAGGAGAAGAGAGAAAATAAGGCAGAAAAGAAATCTGAGGAAATAATGACCAAAATTTGGTGAAAGATACAAATTTATTTAAATTTATAAATTTCTGTATAGATCCAAGAAGCTGAGGGAATCTCAATCAGTATAAGTACAAAGAAATGCATACCTAGAAACCTTTCAGCCAAATTGCTGCAAACGAAAAATATAGATAAAATCTTGCAAGGAGCCAGAAAAAAAGTTTACATGGTACATAAATTAAAATATAATTTAAAAAACAGATGTTAAACTAATCCATCAGAAGGCAGGAAATGAGAAATAGAAAAAGTATAGCAAAGAGAAAACAAAAGAATTAAAAATAAACATGTAATTATATTTTTATAGACTAGGCATAAAGATAGATATACCTATACATCAATGTTGTAGAATTCAAAGTCAGATATAAACTCATATATGTATGCATCATTGATTTTCAATAAGGGGGCCAATACTATTCAGTGCGGGAAAGAATAATCTCTTCAACAATGGTGCTAGGATAACTGAACAAACACAAGCAGAGGAATGAGGTTGGATCATTACACCGTAAACAAAAAGTAACTAAAAAATAGACCGGCGACCTATATGTAAGAGCTAAAACTGTAAAATTCTCAGACTAGCCATAGGAGTAAATGTTCATGGCCTTGGATTAGGCAAAGCCTTTTCAGATGGAACACAAGCAATGGGAAAAAAAAGAGAAATCAGACTTCATCAAAATGAGAAGCTTTACTGCATCAAGAAACACACTTGAGAGAGTCAAAAGACAAGCCACAGAATGAGAGAAAAAGGGCTGCAAATAGCATACCCAATAAGGGGACTTGAATTCAGAATATATAAAGAACTCATAAAACTCACCAATGAAAAGACACATGATTTAATTTAGAAATAACCAAAATATTTGACCAAAGAAGATATACAAATGTTCAAGAAGCACATGAAAGTATGCTCAACATCATTAGTTATCATGGACATGGACATGAAAACCACAGTGATATACTACTTTATACCTACTAGGATGGCTATAATGAAAAAGACAGATAATAACAAGGGTTGGTGAAGATGTGGAGAAACCAAAGCCCTATACTGGTAGGAGTGTAAACTGATGCAACTACTGTGAAAAAGTTTGGCAGTTCCTCAGAGGGTTATTCACAGAGTTTCCATACGACCCAGCAATTTCACTTGTAGATATCTACTGAAGAGCAATGAAAACACATGTCTACACAGAATTGTATTCAAATGTTCATGGCAGCATTATTCATAATAGCTCAAAACTGGAAACAATCCAAATGTTCATTATTGGTAAATGTATAAACAAAATGTATATATAGTATACAGTATTATATGCAAATCAATAAATATGATACGGTGTACTAACAGAATCAAGGACAAAAATGATATAATCATTTTAATAGACACTGAAAAATCATTTGATATAATTCAACATCCTTTCCTGCTAAAAGTTCTCAACAAATTTCACACAGAAGGAACATACCTCAATATGATAAAGGCCATATATGATAAACCCATAGCTAACATCATACTGAAGAGGGAAAAGTTAAAATCCTTTCCTCTAAGATCTGAAACAAGACAAAATGCCCACTTTTACCACTTTTATTAAACATACTGGAAATCCTAGCCAGAGCAATTAGGCAAAGAATAAATAAATTAGAAAGCAGTAAGTCAAATTATCCCTGTGTGCAGATGAAATAATCATACATTTAATATATAGAAAATCCCAAATATTCCACCAAAAACCTGTTAGAACTAATAAATGAAAGTTGCAAGACACAAAATTAATAAACACAATTCAGCGGTGTGTCTATATGCCAACAGAAAACTATCTGAAAAAGAAATCAAGAAAATAATTCTATCTACAGTAGCTACAAAAAATACTGAGGAATATTTGGAATAAAACGAAGGAGGTAATAGATCTCTACAATGAAAACTATTATCACCAAAGAAAGAAATTGAAGGTGCCACAAATAAGTGGTGAGATAGCTCATGTTCACGGATTGGAATAATTAATAGTGTTTAAATGTACAAATTACCCAAAGAGATTTACAGATTCAATGCAATCTCTATCAAAATAGCAATGACTTGCTTCATAGAAATAGAATAAAAAATCTTAAAATTCATATGGAAATTCAAAAGACCTGGGATAGTGAAAGCAATCTTGAGCAAAAGAACAAAGCTGGAGATATCGCACTACCTACCTGACATCAAAACATACTATAAAGCTACAGTGACCAAAACAACATGGTACTCGCATAAAAACAGACTCCTAGGCCAATGGCACAGAAGAGAGAACCCACAAATAAATTCATGCATTTAAAGCCAATGAAGTTTTTACAAAGGAACTATGAACACATAGTGCAAAAAGGACAGTCCCTTCAATAAATGGTGCTGGAAAAAACTGAATATCCACATGCAGAAGAATGAAACTAAACCCTTAACATTCACCATATACAAAAATCACGTCTAAATGAATAAATGACTTAAATATAATATCTGAAACTATGAAATCACTAGAAGAAAACATAGGGGGCCTGCTTCATGAAAATGGACTGGACAATGATCATTTTTTGATAAAACTTTAAAAGCACAGGCAACAAAAGCAAAAATAAACAAATGGGATTGCATCAAAGTATAAAGCTTCTGCACAGCAAAGGAAACAATTAATGGAGTGAAGAGACAACCTACAGAATAGGAGAAGGTATTGGCAAACTATGTATCTGATAAGAGGTCAATATCCATAATATATAAAGAACTCAATAGGAAAAGAAAATAATCTGTTTTTTAAAATGGGCAAAAGATCTAAACAGACATTTCTCAAAAGAAGACATATAAATGCCCAATATATATATGAAAAAAATGCTCAACGTCACTAATCATCAGGAAAATGCAAGTCAAAACCACAGTGAGATATCACCTCACCCCAGTTATTAATAGAATGGCTGTTAACAAAAAGACAAAAATTAACAAACGCTGGTGAGGATGTGGACAAAGAGGAACTCTTCTACACTGTTGGTGGAAATTAAAATTTGTACAGCCATTATGGAAACCAGTATAGAGTTTCCTCAACAAATTAAAAACAGAACTAACATATGATACAGCAATCCTACTACTGGGTATATATCTACAGGAAATGAATATTTCAAAGAGATATCTGCATCCCCATTTTTTATTGCAGCACTATTCACAATAGCCAAGATATGGAATCAATTTAAGTGCCCATTTACAGAAAAATGGATAAAAAATGTGATTTTATACACACACACACAAACACACACACAGAGGGATGCCACTCAGCCATAAAACAGAAAGAAATCCTGTCATTTGCAGCAACATCGATGAACCCAGAGGACATAATGTTAAGTGGCATAAGCCAGGCTTGGAAAGACAAACACTGCATGATTTAACTCATAAGTGAAATCTTAAAAAGTTGATCTCATAGAAGTAGATATCACCTAACCCCAGGGAGATTGGCCTCTATCAAACAATGAGTGCGATGTGCACCTCCCGGGGAATGGACACACTTGAAGTTCGGACTTGAGGGGGGAGGGAAGGCAAGGGCATCATACATAACCTAATCATCTGTACCCCCATAATATGCTGAAAAAAAAAATCCCAAAACAACAAATGCTGGCGAGGATGTGGAGAGGCAGGAACACTCTTACACTGCTGGTGAGACTGCAAATTAGTGCAACCTCTGTGGAAAAGAATTTGGACATACCTCAAAGAGCTACAAATAGAAATACCATTTGATCCAGCAATAGCACTATTAGGCATCTACCCAAAAGAGCAAAAGACATTCTATAATAGAGACAGCTGCACCCGAATGTTTTTGGCAACACAATTCACTATTGCAAGGATGTGGAAACAACCCAAGTGCCCGTCAATTCATGAATGGATTATTAAAACATGGCATATGTATACAATGGAATATTACTCAATTATAAGAAACGACAGTGATCTAGCACCTCTTATATTTTCCTGGATTGAATTTGAGCCCATTATCCAAAGTGAGGTATCACAAGATCGGAAGAATGGGCTTCACTTGTACTTGCCATCAAATTGGTACTAACTGATTAACGTTATGGTGCTCACATGGCAGTAATATTCTCCAGGGATTAGGGGGATGGGGGGTAAACTCACAACTAAAGGACATGGTGAGCATTGTAGAGGGGAAGGGCATGCCTCTAACCCTCGCTTGGGTGAGGCGAAAGCATAAAATGTAACCAAAATGTTTGTACCCTCTTAATACCCTGAAATAAAAATTATACATACATATATATATATATATATAATAACAAAAGAAGTAGCAAGTAGAATAGTGGTTACAGGAGGAATAAGTTCTGGTACTCCGTAGTACAGTATGGTGATTATAGGAAATAACAATGTACGGTATCTTTCAAGATAGCTAGAAGAGAAGATTTTGAATGTTGTCACCACAAAGAAATGATAAATGTTTAAAGTGATAGATGTGTTAATTATACTGATTTGATCATTATACTGTGTATACGTGCATTGAAACATCACACTGTACCCCATAAATATGTACAACTATAATATTATGTGCCAATTATAAAAAAATAATTTAAAAAGAATATTATTCAGCAATTAAACTGATGCACACTACAATATGGATGGACCTTGAAAACATGCTAAGTGAAAGAAAGCTGACACAAAAGACTTTATATTGTATGATTGTATTTGTATGGAACTTGTAGAATAGGCAAACCCATAGAGACAGAAAGTAGATTAGTGATTGACAGGAGCTGGGGACAAAGACAGAATGGGGAGTGACTGATTAATTAGTACAAGATAATTTTTTGAGGCAACAGAAATGTCCAAAAACTGGAATGTGATGATGATTACACAAGTTTTTAAAAATACTAATAATAATTGAATTGTGCACTCAAAACATTTTAATTTTATGGTATACAGGTTAAGTAATCCATATGCAAACTGTTTGGGATCAAAAGTATTTTGAATTTTAGATTTTAGCATATTTGTATTATACTCATTGAACATCACAAATCCAAAATCTGAAATCTGAAATGCTGCATTGAGCATTTCCTTGAGAGTCATGTTGACACTCAAAAAGCTTTAGATTTTGGAGCATTTCAGATTTCAAATTTTCAAATTTGGGATGCTTAATTTGCATAAATAAAAACTTCAAAAATATTGTAAAGACTTTAAAAATGTTAATGCGATAAATATCCCAATTAAATCAGGGAGGCCAACAAACATGAAAAACTGCTCAACATCTGTAATCACCAGGAAAATGCAAATGAAAACCACAATGAGATATCAATTAACTCCAGTGAGAATGGCTTTTATCAAAAAGTCCCAAAACAGGGGAGGAGCCAAGATGGCAGACAAGGAAAGCCGCCAGTCAGAGTGTCTCTACAAAAAAGACAAATTTTAGAAGAAAGAGAAAAAAATAAACTAGCAGAGAAACATAGATTGGGTGAGGGTCAGAAGGAAGGGTGCCTGAAACTATAGGAGACTCCATGGGAAGACGTTGCAGAGGAGAACTGGAAGGAGAAAGGTCCCGAGAAGCTTGGAGATCAGCAACAAGGGTAGGTGGAGCAGATAACTTTCCCCTCCCTTGCATCTCGGACTTCTGGTGGGCTCCTGGGTGGTTGGAGAGACCTGCCGACACCAGCCCAGAGACTACCGCTGCCAGTGAGCAGTGGCCTCTCGCGGACACAGCACCAGGTTTCCAGCCCCCTCGAGGCACCTCCCTGGGTGCAGACCCGAGCCTATTGGCAGACGCCATATTGCTCCATTCTCTCCTTCCCCCTCCCTACCCGTGGGTGGCCAGAGAGACAATTTAGCCCCCACACGGAGGCATCTCCAAGGAATGGGACCTTTCCTTTGGGGCCGTACAGCAGACTGAGGGGTACTCAGACTGCGAGCTCCCTACCTGTCAGCCCTTCCAGGTGCTGCTTGCCTGGGAACTAAAGGATAGTGGGGCAAATACCGAGGTGGAGTGAAATCGATCCAGCTTGGGCACCCTGTAGGTGATTCGAGACCAGCACCCCTCCCCCTGGCAGGGTCAGGGATTCATATCCAGGGCACAGGGGACAGCCCTGCAGACCAGACCCCATACACCCAGGTCACGATTGCACTGCCCTGGGGCACGGAGAAGAGATCTGTGAAAGAGCCTACTGAGGAGTGTGTGCCTTCAGGGGCAGATCAGCATGCCTGAGTGGCAGCCCTCCTCCAAAAACAGGGCTGTGCACCCAGCTCAGGCTGTGATCCTGGGTAGGGAACCTCCCGGCCCACATCGAAGCCAGGGGAGATCCATTGGCCTGAGGTCCCGCTTGCTGGTAGAGGCCTAGGAGACGCCACGGAGAGGGGGAGGGTGGAGGGGAGTGAGACCTGCTCCAGAGTGTGGGTCTCAGACAGCCCCACCCCCCAAGCCCAGACTCTCAGCTGAGTGGAGCCATTTCAGCCCCTCCCGGCAGCTTTGCACAGAAGCAAAGAACAGACCTTTGACCCCTGCTAACAGCAGTTGTGGAGCCTGAGGGCAGGCTTACCCAAACCAGACCCACCCAGACTCACTCCCAGTCCTGCCCCCACTGAGGTGGAGAACAAGGACACACCTGGAAATCCCAGGGGCCCACCCATCACCCGAGGCACAAGAGGGCCTCTCCAGAGGAACAAGAGCTAACTAAAGGACCCCAAAACAGCACGCTCCTCCCTGCAAGTGCCACCTACTGACAGGGAGGTCATCCCGCACACGCTTTTACTGCATCTACTGATTCATCATAAAGGGTGTGGTCGAATCTCACCCACAAACACTGCCTACTGGCTCAGAGACTAAACAGGGTGTGTCATTATCCAAACAAAAATATAAAGGCAAGAAGGAACAACTGATCCAGATGGGAAGGAACCAGCGAAAGAATTCTGGAAGTATAAAGACTCAAACGGAAAGCACGCTCAGAAAGAGGAACAACAGCTCCCCAGGAATGACATTAACCAAACTCAGAACACTAAAATGACAGAAGAAGAATTTCAGACATGGATAGTAAGAAAACTGAATGATATGCAAGAAAAAATGGATAACCAACACAAAGAAACCACAAAAAAAAAAAAATCCAAGACTTTGAAGAAAAATTCACTAAAGAATTTGAAATATTAAAGAAAAATCAAACTGATCTCTGGGAAATGAAGAACTTATTCAGGGAACTACAAAACACTGTGGAAAGCCTCAAGAACAGGGTAGATCAAACAGAAGAAAGATCTCAGAGATTGAAGACAACTCCTTCCAATTAAATAAGTCAGTCACAGAGATAGAACAGAAAATTAAGAGAAAAGAAATAAGCCTACAAGAAATGTGGGATTATGTGAAAAACTGAACCTGAGGGTCATAGGGGTTCCGGAAGGTGAAGAAGAAAATGCTCAAGGGCTGGATAAGCTATTTGAAGAATTAATAGAGGATAATTTCCCAGGCCTTGCTAAAAATCTAGATATGCAGGTACAAGAAGCTCAACGGACCCCAGGGAGATTCAATGCAAATGGGAATACACCACGTCCTGCAGTGATCAGATTGACCAAAATAGCCACTAAAGAGGCCCTTCTACAGCTGTAAGGTGAAAGAAAAAAGTAACATACAAAAGAAAGCCCATCAGAATAACTCCAGATTTCTCAACTGAAACCCTACAAGCAAGAAGAGACTGGGGCCCCATCCTCACTCTTCTGAAACAGAATAATGCCCAGCCTAGAATCTCGTACCCTGATAAACTAAGTTTCATATATGAAGGAGAAATAAAGACATTCTCAGATAAGCAAAGACTGAGGGAATTCACCAAGACAAGACCAGCTCTCCAAGAAGTACTCAAAACAGAATTACACAAGGATCAGCACAATAAACACTCTCGAATGTGAAACCACTCAAAAGTTAAAGATCAAAGGCTAGATTCCACAATGGCTCAAGAG
>RJWJ010014225.1:0-37902 GCA_004363605.1 Indri indri | reverse complement strand
TCCTCTGTCATGCGCAGGGTACTCAGATAAAAGCAAATCCTCTTTTGTGTCAAAATGATAGGGATTGGCCTCCTAAACAAACTTAAATTTTCTCACAGCGTTACCTGGCTTTTAGGGTTCTTTGGTTTGTTTTTTTGGTTTTATTTTTTGAGATAGTGTCTTACTCTGTTGCCCTAGCTAGAGGGCAGTGGTTTCATTATAGTTCACTGCAACCTCCACCTCCTGGGCTCAAGCAATCCTCCTGCCTCAGCCTCCCAAGCAACTGGGACTACAGGCACATGCCACCACACCTGGCTAGTTTTTCTATTTTTTTGTAGAGATGGGGTCTCGCTCTTGCTCAGGCTGGTCTCAAACTCCTGGCCTCAAGCAATCCGCCTGCCTCAGCCTCCCAAAATGCTAGGATTACAGATGTGAGCCACCGTGCCCAGCCCTAGCTTTTAGTTTTGCTATCCCACTCTAATGCAATATTTATAAAATTTCTTTTTCTCCATAAAACAAATACAAATAGGAAGTGATAGATTTCCCTTTCACCAACAAAAGGTATTTAGTTATTTAAATTCTTTTTGTTCCTAATTCATCAAAGCATTCAAGTGGAAGAGTCATAAAAATAGACTGCATTTATAAATAAGCAAATATTTTGGTAGCAAGTGATAATTATAAGACTATATAAATATGTTTTATTCTTTCACATCATCTGTAGTGCCACTTTGTTTTCAAAAATTATTCAATCTTGGGGAACATTTTCAGTTGATAGACAAGGTTCCCCGTAAGTCTTCTTTAGTAACATCTACAGTCCATGAAAACATACTTGAGAGAGGAATGAGATACAAGAACAAATAGTGATTTCATTTGCCACATATAGACCCAGCCCCAGAGTTAAATAGGGCCATGTCCCAAATGCATCTCTTCTTCTTTTTTCCAGAGATCTATGTACTTTATCTGTCTATACACTTCACCTTAAGAACAAAATAAAAACATTTTAAACCATAAGATACTATTGGTCAAGAATCCACATTTATTATCTGCTTATAAAACATAATTAAATAAAACTGTTAAATGCGTTAATAAAATGAAGCAAAAAGGATCATGTATTTTTAAAAATAAATGCAGAACTATCAATTTGGTTCCAGTTACATGAGCCTCATTTTTCAAATTAGTAAACACTTTATAAGCAGTAGGGCAAATCAAATAGGATTTATGGAAGAACTGGAACTATTCTGCAGTTCAGGTAACTCAGAGAATAATCATGACACACATAAAATTAAGACCATAATCCACCTTTGTCCTTTGCCTTTATTACAGATGAAATGAAAATGTCCTTAGGCAGATTACATTAGAGCAACATAATAAAGCTAAATAATTTATGTACCTATATTTACTTCATCACTTCATCATTTTCTGTGATAATGTATTTGATAGGGTCATTTGTCTACTTGACTCTTGAAATGTTACAGGTCCCAAACCACTGTGTTGGTAAAATAGTAGATTCTCGCTATTCGTGGATTCCTTATTTGCAAATTTGCCTACTAGCTATTATACAATTTATTTGTAACCCCAAAATCAATACTTGTGGCACTTGCGTGGTCATTTGCAGACATGCACAAAGTGGTGAAAAATTTGAGTTGCCCAACACACACATTCCCAGCTGAGGTCAAACAAGGTAACGTTCTGCCTTTGTGTTTCAGTTCTCATACTACAAACAAGCATCCTTCTGCTGTCTGTTTAGTGCCATGTTTTTTGCTTTTTTTGGTGATTTTGCTGTTTAAAATGGCCTCCACATGCTGAAGGGCTGCCCAGGGTTCCTAAGAGCAAGAAGGTTATGATGTGCTGTACGGAGAAAATATATGCATTAGGTAAGCTCCGTTCCAGCATGAGTTACCGTGGTATTGGTCACGAGTTCAATGTTGAAAGTCAACAGTATATTTTAAATAAGATGTCTTTAAACAAAGACACACATAAAACAAGGTTATGCGTTCTTCTGTGGATGAAGGGTTGTGACCAGAGGCTGAGAGGAACCTAGGAGCAATGGTTTAGTATTCACTACTTGAGTGTTTGCTGTGACTCTCTCGAGTATAACCATGGTAAATAACCAGAATCAACTGTACTCCTAAAATTGGTTGAATCATAGTTTAATATACAAAGTCTTTCACTATTTGCCTCCTGCCATACCTCCCCAGCCTCAGCTACCACTGTTCCCCTTTAAATGCCATAAACTTTAGCCATTTTGAACCACTTGTGGTTCAAAGAACCCATCAAGGTCTTTCACACCTCTCTGGCATTGAACCTACAATTTCTCCCTGGAATGCCTTTCTCCCATTTGTTCCCATTTAGCTAATACCTACTTGTACTTCAAAACAGTTGAATGGTCACTCCAGCCCAGGCTACAGAGAGAGACCCTGTCTCAAAAAAATAAAAACTAAAACCCCTGCCCTGATATGAAACTTGCAGTGTAATCAGAGAGAGAAATATTTATGAAAGAATTATACATTATGTTGGGAGAATATTTAATAGGGTTGTATTGATCCAATCAAGGGAATTAGAGAGGATTTCTACAAAGATTAACTAGGCTGAGGTTTGAAGGAAGAGAGGGCATTAACTAGGGCAGAATGAGGGAGTAGAGACAGCACCGGGAGAGCATCCCAGGCAGTAGAAACCACATGTGCAAAGACCCTGTGCTGGGAACAGGCACAGCACGCTTCAGAAGCTGAATGGCCAACGTGGTAAAGCAAGAGGAGGTTAGGCTATAGTAAGAATAATAAGATGCCACTGAAGGGTTTTAAATTGGGGGATGATAATACCAGATTTGCTTGAAAAAGATCAGGAGACAGTAATATGGAAAATAGATTGAGCACCCAGAGCAAGAGTGGGAAAACCAGATTGGAGGCCATTGCAAAACTCCAATCCGGAGGTGATGTGACTTGGATTAGGAAGGTGTGGGTGGGGTGAGAAAGAGTAAATGGATTTGAGAGATATTCAGGAAGTAAAATAACTAGGGCTCACATTGTATACTGGGTATGGAAGATGAGGCATGACAAAGTCAAAGGTAACTCAGCTTTCTGGCTTGTATAACAGGATGGATGGTGTCATTCTCTGAAACAAGATGAAGGCTTGAGGGTTCTTGGGGGGAGGCAGGGTTAAAAGGTTAGTTTAGACTTATCCAGTTATAAGCAGGTAGAGCCATCAAATAGGCCAGTGAATATATGGGCTAGAAACGCAAAGAAGAATGGGCCAGAGATGAAGTTTAGGAGTCGTTGTCTGTATGGGAAATCCCCCACTCTCTCCTTAAGTCCTTATGGGCAGGACAGGAAAGACATATCTGAAAGATGAGGTCAGTCCCATTCATCGTATCTATGTAACCATCAACATGATGAAAATCTTAGAGACTCAGTAGTCTTTTGTTTGCTAAGGACAAGCTTTGATAATTATAGCAGACTGAATCATCGATAGCGTATAATTCAATCATATAAAGAGAGGTACCTCTTATATATATACTTTATTGAATTTTAAAATGTAGTACTCATTTTATGCTCATATTTTTCTCAACATTAAAATTCAAATCTTACTTATTGCCTTTGAAAGCAATTTTAAAGTAGCATTTTTTTAATCACTTATACTTTTGCCCTGCATGCATTTTTATATGTGAATGTTTTAAAACTAGAGCTACATTCTTCAGGCAATTATTATTGGTTTTCCATTAAAATATATATAACAGAACCAAGAAAATACACTTTTTTTCTTCCTCATGACAGACAAATTCATACTTTATTGAAATCTGCATTTAAGAAAAATCGTATTGACTCCCTCTTATGTAATGACTGATATGATTTTCTCATTTTAGTAAGCTGTTATTTTTTTAATGAAAATTATGTATGTCAGAGCTAGGAACTGAGCCAGGATCAAGCAATTTCCAGGAGGTATGGAAAGGTGCTTAGATCTGCATCATTTTCCTGCAAGTCAGCATTCTTCCTTTCTCTGATTAATAATGCTGTAACATCTTCCATGCACTCCCATAGATTACTGCAGTTAGGTCTATCTTTTAAAATCAGATTAGTACTGGAAAAAGCCTTTTCACTGATTATTCAGCCTGTCTTTTAAAGTGCATAGTAGATCATTTGAGGTTCAACAGTTCCATATCTCATTATTACAGTAGATATAAATTTACTGTTATAGAATCTACGTAGCAGATTTCAGTTCATAGGCACAGAGGATGGTAGTAAATTCACAGTTAAAGCATTCTGTTATTGAAATCAACAAAATCAAGAGGTGCATACTGCCTTTTGAAATCAAGCCCAAAGGTGAGCTTTTTACTGATAAATGGTTTTACTTTAAGCTAATCATAATTCTTACCGCCTTCAAGATTGCATTTGTAACATAGAAGCAAAATGGAACCTTCTGAGGATTAAGATTCTGGGTAGAATAAGAACTCAAATTTCTTAGCACCCCTGTGGGACAGGGAACTTCCAATCATTGGTAGGGAATTAAAAATTAAATTCTGGAACCCCAAGAAAATAAAAATCAGATAATGTTCTTAATCTCTGTTAAATCATAGAACCTTGGCTCTGCATAGTAATATTCTAAATTTGGAATGTAATTCTCTTTTTATAGTTAACTTATAATCAAAAATCCTATCATAAATATTTTATTTACATTAAGATCTTAGAAAGCTCATCAGTTTATAAGTACCACCATAATTCAACTATCCTTTACCCTTTACCCACTTTTTTCAAAGTGCTGCATGATACCATCAAACAAGTAAATTCACTTTGATCAAGGCTGCCCCAAGCTGGGCTCGCACCCCCTGCCCTGTATTCTCATAGCACTAATTTTCTGCTAGCATAGAAATTTTCCTGTGAGAACAGAAACTATATTTGTCTTCTTCACCATGGTTAATCATAAATGATTGTTCATTTTCGGAATAAAGATTGAATGAAGAAACTATTCTGTCACTGTGTGTGTGTGCATGTGCGTGTGTGTTGTGTGTGTGTGTGTGTGTGTGTGTGTGTGTGTGTGTTCCAAAACCTCTGGTATGCGTTTGAAGAAGTGTAACAAAAGAAACAGGATATGGAGTCAAACAGAGTGGAAGTGAGAGGGAATCCTTGGCTCCGCCAGTTACTAGTTAGTTAAGTGACCCCAAGAAAAGTTGTTCATTTTTATGCGGTCAAGTTCCTTCTATCTGTAAAGAGGTAATAATAATTAACAATGCCTACCTCGCTGTGTTATGTGGCTTAAATAACTTGTGAGGAACTTGCACAAGTCCTGACACCTAGTAGCTACTCAATGAAAGTTTATTTTTTAATCTTTTCTGCTTTCCCTCTTTCTTTTATTTAACCCATGATTGAAAAATAAAATTTTAGCAGGCACAAAATAAGCTTTGGTATTAAATGGAAATGCTTTTTTTTAATTTCAATAGATTTGGGGGGTACAAGTGTTTTTTGTTACATGGATGAATTATATAATGCTGAAGTCAGGGCTTTTAGTGTACTTGTCACCAGAATAGTGTACATTGTACCTGATGGGTAGATTTTTATCCCTCACCCCCTTTCTCCCTTTTTAGTGTTCAATGTCCATTACTCCACTTTATGACTATATATACCCCTTATTAGGAAATGCTTTGACTAAAGTGGGAAATCTCACGGGATGATGAATAGATTACTAAAGGCATGGTCAAGTACCCACACCCTAAAGTAAAAGATGCCATTGAGATTGGCTTCCCATACTGTTAAAATGAGACTCTCATAATATTTTCCTTAATCATATCTTCAAAAACAAAAATTCCCACTGAAGATACTTTTGAAATTTAACCACAGAGCAAACAAATGTGTAGACAAAGTTAATTAACCCTTTACAGGTAAATAAAAAGTAATTAAATTTATCATAATGCCTCTTTCTACAAGTGTAGATTAAAAGGTGAACATGATGATGATTCTGAAAGTCTGGAAGGGGTTCTCAACCAGAACTGTATCAAAAATCAACTGGGAAAGTAATCTTTTCGCCTATATATATCTTCTGGAAACCTAGAAAAAAGGCTGTAGTATAGAAGCTAAATTACTAAAGCCAAAGCACTATTAGAAGTGGTGAATAGTACAACAATTAGACCCAAGTTAACCCAAGACGAACCCAGTTGATTACCTAAATGGCAAGTGAAATTACCTGAGATGATGAGGATGGTCCTACTCTGCATAAGCACTGTAGGTTTGGTTTGCTTTTACTCTGTTTTTATGTTTTGGTAGATAGACAGGCTTGTTTTTCATTTCTTGAACCAATTTAAGTTATTTTTTTCTAGGAAATTGTCCATTTCATCTACATTTTCAAATTTATTGGTGTAAAAATTCTGTAGTGTTTTTTATCATCTTTTTAATCTCTGCTGTAGCACTAGTTATTACCCTTTTTCATTTCTAATCATTTGTATCTTTTTTTACAAGTAATTATGCCAAAGTATTATCAATTTTAATAGGCTTTTCAAAAAACCAACATTTGGCTTTATTATCCTCAATCATATTTTTATTTTCTATGTTATCCATAATTGATTTTTATTACTTCTTCCTTCAACTTTGAGTTAGTTCTTATTTTCCTTCTAACTTCCTTCCCTTTTCACTTTGTTTCTTAATTTTCCATTTTATTTCTTTTCTAATATAAGAATTTAAAGCTGTAAATATACTTCTAAGTTCTATTTTAGCTATATCTCATAAGCTATTTAGTATTTTCAATTATTATCCCATCTTCAGTATTTTTAAATTTCTATTCTGATTTCTAATTTGTTCCATGAATTATTCAGAAGTATGCTTTTTAATTTCTATGTATGAGATCTTTTTAAGTTAGCTGTTTTTTATTTCTAACTTAATTATATTAAGGTCAAAAACATAGTTCCTGTGTTCTGCTAAATCAAGTGCAAACTGAGGTATTTTTTGTCAAGGTCATCAATATGATCCCATGCACCTATTCTACCCTTTATACTCCTAGTCCCCAAAACATACACCTTATTCCAGTCAAGCAAGGCTTGTCTCCATGTCTCCATTTGTTGGGTTTTTTTTAATTTTTAAATTTTATTTTTAGAGACAGGTTCTCACCCTGTCACTCAGGCTGGAGTGCAATGGTGCGATCGTGGCTCACTGCAGCCTTAAACTCCTAGGCTCAAGCGATCCTCCCACCTCATGCTCCTGAGTAGCTGGGACTACACGCACATGCCACCACGCTTGGCTGCCTTTTTTTTGTAGAAATGGTGTCCCCTTACATTGCCCAGGCTGGTCTCGAACTCTTGGCCTCAAGTGATCCTCCCACCTTGGCCTCCCAAAGTGCTGGGATTATAGGCATGAACCGCCCCATCCAACCTCTATTTATGTTTAACTGAACTCCTGTCTTCTTTTCATCACTGAGCATACTTTTTGTGTCATGATCATTAAGCTAGCCCACAGCTTCTCTAGCTGCCTTTTCCCCTTCGATGTATTATTTTTAAACCCATAGATTATTTATTCCGGAACTTCTTTAAGGTTCTTCTGAAATTTTTACATGTTTTAAATTTTAAAACATATTAAGATTTTAGATTTAGCAGAGGATTTATGGAAACATTATTTCCCTGTATGTGCTTTTTTTTTCACATTTTCCAATGTTTCTACCATGAATATATATCACATTTATATTCAAAGGAAATAATGAAAAAAATTTAATTCTCATTTAAGTTAAAATATTTTCCCCTATACTTCTTAGTCTATTTTCTTTATGTTTTTTCCTCTCAGACCATCTATTTCTCTCACTATATAGTGATAGTACTTTTGAGAACTGACTACATACCATGCACATCGTAAGTGCTTTACTCACATTCTTAATCCTGAGAACAACTCTGCTGAAAGCGCTATGATTACCCCCATTTTGCAGGTGAAGAAGCTGAAACATGTAAGCGACTTTTTCAAGGTCACACAGCTAAAATATAGTAGACAGGGTTTGAACCCAGGTCCATCTGATGGTGGTGCCAAGGTACTTAACTACTATGCCATACTGGTTTCAAGAGTTTCTTGATTCTCCAAGTGTTGGGATGATTGCCAGGTAACTAAGCAAAGAGCTGATTTTGGAATCAATTCAATACTCCTCTAAGACATTCTTAAAATTATATTCAGTAATTTGGCTTTCATACTATGTTACTCAAGAGAATATTTCTTTTGATAGTATAGATAGATAATCAGAGAAATGAACACTACCTCATGTTATTTTTGATGAATATTTCAGTCAAAAAATTTCAATCATAATCCAAGGAAGAAATGCAAAGTTTAATATGAGACAAGGTCTTGAGAAGAAAGGGCCTTTCTTGTAAAGTCTAGTGTTGATTAAGAGCTTTTTTTTATATAACTGAAGATTAACTGAGGAAAAGTTTAAAATACACAGGAGAATTTGTAGACAGAGGAATTCGCACTGCATATTTAATGGCAAATAATATCGTAGACATCCCTCGTTGTTTCTCCTTTCCTCCCTCCAACTGTATTCAACAGCTAACCCATAGGTCAGAGGCTGAATCATCCAAATTCCTTCATGCCTATACACAGAAGATGGACAATCCATCCTTCACTTTTTTTCCTCACTCTTTTCAACATTTTGAAATCACTGAAAGAAAAATTTTCTCTCATAATAATAGTGTTATGTTATTAATAGCCACCATTTATCAAATGTCTACCATATGTCATGTGTACAAATTAAGCAATTTTTGTATTATCTCCAATTTTCATGACCACCTCTCTCAGAGATGAGAAATCCAAGAGTCAGAGAAGTGGTTCTTTGATTTACCCACAATCACACACCTCTAAGCTGTAGGTTAGTGATTACTGTACAGTTGGAGGGAGAAGAGGAGGAAACAGGGAAAATAGTTAAGATAGTTCTAGCCATTAATCCCACAGCAGAACTGGGATTCAAACCCAAATGTGTTTGACTCCACCAACCCATGTTGACACCCATATTATTTGGCTCTGAAAAGCCAAAAAGAGAGATCTAAGCAATTTAACTCTTAATGTGACAATAAAATTCATTAACCATCTATGAAATATTATGATATCCTAATTTCCTGGAATTGATTTTATTTCATAATTTACTTTTTTAGGAATAGCATAAATATAAATAAATAAATTATATAAATATAAGTAAACATTAAGATATTATAAATATTAAGATATTATACTATTAAGATATTATAAATTCTGACCCTTTATAGTATTATTTCAAGAATTAATTAAATGATTAAAATGTCTTATAAATATAAATTCCATTAATGAGCCCAACCAAAACATCTATGATTAGAAATGAGAATTCTTTTGTTCTTATAAAACTAACAAGTAAATTATTCTTCCTAATAATGTAAATTATAAGGATTTTTTTTTTTACCACTGAATTATATTTAGCTTTCCTGGCAGAGATTTCTTAGAATAGTCCACAATGTTTTTGTTTAGATGACAGTTGTTCACAGTAGTTTTGTTATTTATTTCCAGAAAACATGTACAGGAAGCAGAAAATCAAATCACATTTGAAATCTTTGTTTCTAGTGCATTATGTTATATAATAAAGCTGATTAGCTACTAAAATCCACTGTAATAAAAAATAACCTAAAGTCAAAGGAAAAAAAATGAATGAATATATTTCTTATTCTACTATTATTTTTTAATCTTATAACTAAATATTTGTCATTTTATATGAGAAGTATTTGTAGTATAACTTGTCTATAATTTCCCAATAGTTACATAGAAAATAATCATATAATTTTGTTCATTGTGGATTTTAAGAACTAAACTTGCCCACTGTTTAATTTCACTTTTTAAAACATTTTTTTCTTTTTGCTTGGGCTAATAATTGTGCATTAGACAATATAGTGATTGCATTCATGTCATGACTCAATTCAACAAAAATTTATTGAACTTCATATACAAAGCACTGCTAAGCTCTAAGGAGGGATAAAAAGATGGAAGTAAGATTCTGAAAGAGACATGGTAGCAACTAAGAGAAAAAGCAGGGAAAGTAAAATCAATAAAGATATAAAGTGCTATGTAATCTCAGTATGAGAGCAGTTAATTCCAGTTGAGTACATGTGTAATGGAACAGTTGGAAAAGAAACTAACATTGAATACATACATTGAAAATATCCCAGGTCTTTATCTATAGACATTATTTTATTCAATCTATGCAATTGACAGGTATTGTGAAACTTAGTTTTCAAAAATACCCTGAATTTTTTTTCTTTCGGTAACTGTGAGATATAATGCCTAAAACTGAAGTAAAAGGTAGAAATCCTGTCTCAAAATAAACAAAATTAAAACTCTGTAGGCTTATAAAAGGCAAGTTTCATACGACTTGAACAGAATGATGCAAAGCCAAGGCACCGGGTGTGCCCGGCCAGATGCTGATTACAGCGCAGGTTCCTCCTCTCATGAGTCTCGGTGATCATGCCTGAGATTTCTACTTTCTTCCGCAACCAAGCCATCAGGACTGGGGAATCGCCCTGAAGAACTACTTAGCAATGCAGCAGCTTTTAGGGCTTTGCACACCCTGTTGTCTCTGCCTCAGAAGCTTCTTCCCTATCATGCCTCCATCGTTATCTGGCGACTACCACTTTTAGGTCTAAGTATGGATGTCACCTCCTCTGGACATCTTCTGAGTCCCCACCTTTACTCCCCCCCGACATGCCCTACTCTGAATTAAGGGTTCCTGATCTTCAGTCCTTTAATTGTACCCTATACTAAAGCCACCATAGCACAGTTTAAACTATTTACTTGTCTTTTTCTCCGTAAGTCTGCAGTCGCCTTGCAGGCAGGAATCATATTTTGTTCAGCCACTAGCATGGCAACGTTATCTCACAGGTGCTTATTATGGGTTGAAATATGACCCTCCCCCCCAAATATATTGAAGTTCTAAGCCTCAGTACCTCAGGATGTGATCTGATTTGGAAATAGGGTCTTTGCAGATGAAATTAGTTAAGAAGAGGCCATACTGGAGTAGAGTGGGCCCCTAATCCAGTATGACTGGAGTCCTCATAAGAAGATGGCCACGTGCAGACAGAGACACAGAGGGAGAAAGCATGTGACAACAAGGCAGACTCGGAGCCAAGGAATACCACAGATTGCCAGCAAACCAGCAGGCACTAGAGAGAAGCAAAGAAACCCTGTAGGTTTCAGAGGGAATGTGGCCCTGCTGACACCTTGATTTCAAACTCCTAGCTTCCAGAGCTGTGAGACAATAAATATTGCTGTTTTAAGGCAGTTTGCGGCACTTTGTTACAGCGGCCCTAGGAAAACTGTACAGTGCTCAATACATTTGGATGGATAGATGACTTAGAATTTTTACTTGGTTATGACAAATCTGTGTCTTTTTCTCACTTCTTATTTCTTCTAGCCTTGATATAAATAGAATTTCTTTCATTTTATTTGGCGATTCGAAGTTACAGGTTTTATTTGTCAGATTCTCAGGTTTTTCTTTCGTTCTCAAATACACAAGATGTGATTTTCTCCCTGGCTATCTCCAAAACTTAATAGAGGCTGACTCTATGAAAAAAATGTCAAACCTGTATCTGCCTGTTTTTATAGTTTACATGTTGATAAATCTTCATGCTTGCACTAAATTAGTTTTTTATATTTAGAAAAACTTACCTGAGAGTGTGCATGTCTCAATATCTAAGATAGAGAAAGAAGAGATAAGAAAGAGAATAAGGCTTTGTTCCATATACAAGCAACTAAGAACAGCCTTCTTTACTGTGGACTTAGGTCGTGGCATGCTGTCTGAGCTTGCCGATGCTGTATCTTGCTACTATTTAGTGGCAAGTTAGTGTGGTGGTCAATAGCTTGGACTTTGTTGTCCAATGGACCTGGGATCGAATCCAGTTCTGCCACTTAATAGTTTGGGTAAGTTATTTAACCTTCCTAAGCTTCAGTTTCCTCACCTATAAAGTAAAATAATACTAGTGTCAAACTTCTGAGTTGTTATAAGAAAATTATGACATAATGTCTATAAAGCTCTTAGCATAGTTCATGTGGTAAGGTTTTAATAAAAGTTAGTTATTAGATGGGCCAAAAAAAACACCTCCATTTAGGATCAAAACCAAATTATTTTGTAAAGCAGAATTCTCTGGAATAAAAACTGGAATTTGGTGCAAATAAAAAAGTATAAATCTATCATGAGAAAGTATGTCAAAATTCTGCCAGTATAAGAAGAAAATGGAAGAATTCTATCTTCCATGGGCACAAGGCTTTATTATTGAGTCAAAAGACTCACTCACTTTTTTTCCTTTAAACAGGCTAAAACGAGAGAAGAGATTCTCCAACTCTTAAGAAAACAAAGAGAAGAAAGGATCTCGGTGAGCCCAATAGTGAGGCATTCAGATTAATCTTTCTAGAGGGATGAACTGTGGCAAATTCTCAAAGGTTTTATAGACTGAGCCCTTAAATCTAGATACCCATAGTCCAGAGCCTTCTATATACTGGAGGGAGACAGGGTATAGAACATCAGATAATTTGGCAGTCCTTGATAAACCAAAGATATCTCCACAGTTTGCAACTCCGCTGGGATAAGAAATGAGGTGTTATTGTTGGTGGAGTTTATTGTCCGCATACTATAAAGCTGTAGGATATTAACACGGGCTACTTCAGTACTAGTATTTGTTTTACAATTATTTATCTTGCTTAGATCATATAAAAATAAATACTAAGTAAAGAAAAACAAACCTAATAAAAATAATAATAGCACTGTGTAAGCTTGTGGATATATAAAACATACACTACCGGATGAACCCCAAATTCCTAATCTGGAACATTTCTGACCCCCCAGTTTCCAGATTTTAGAAGCTAGTATTTATAAACTGTGAAAATTTTTATCAGATTATTTTCAAGTGAGTAAATTTCAGTCAGTGCAAGAAGTAAAATCTTACCTTTTTGATTTTTGTATTATTTTTTTCAGAAAGAACTAATCTCTCTTCCTTATAAACCAAAGGCCAAAGTACCGAAAGCAAAGTAAGTTTATTTCTGTCAAAAATATTCTCATATTTTGACATACTGTGTAGGAAAGCACTTCTTTTTTCTTACTTTGCCCCTTCCCCTCAAATCTTCTAAAAACCCACCCCACTGTATTAGGAATTTTTTGCCTTGAATAATATCTTCTCCTCATAGATATTAAAGCTTGTGTACCCACTTATCTATCCGTGGAATATGCAAACATAAGTTAGTGCAAACTGGAGAACAGATTAGCCTCGAAGCCTTGCACACATTCTCTGTCGCTCCCTTTCATCCTGGGCTATTGTAGTCACCTGCCATCATGCCCTCCTGGCTCCCCCCTTCCCTCCCCACACCTGCCCCCTACTTCTTTAGTGAATCAGCAGGTCTTCTAGCTCTCCAGCTCTCAGCCCACCAGTGGCATATCTCAGGTTGCTAAAGCTAAATTCATGTAGTAAACTCTCAGTGATGAGTTAACACCCTTATCCCTGGAATAATGTTAGAACAGGACTAGGAAAACAACCTAGAAGAGTTTAACAGAAACCAGCCAGCACCAGTTTTTCACTAATGCATCCCTGATAAGAAATCTCTCCATTTTTGTATTATGACCGAAAACCAGTGTGGCTAACTCACCATTAATTTGACAAATATTTGTTTCATACTACATTCAGGGAAGAATAGTTAGAAAGTAATAGAAAATTCTATTCTTCTTTCATTGGTATTGAGGCTGACTTTCTAATGTTATCAAAGTTATATGCTTAAAGAAGAATGACTATGTTTACACTAACTTTAAAAACTTCTGAAAAAAATGAAAAGATCATTTAATCACCTGGCTGTATTGTCTACACACCGTACAGTGACTGTCCTATAGTAAAACATAATACTCTTAGTTTTACCTGAGTAAAACATTATTTCACAGCTTGAACAGATAATTCTCTTAATAATTTAAATGCTTAGTTACTTAATTCCTTTTATATGTTAATATAACTCTCTTCTCCATCCTGAAGCCTTGAATTCCATTCCATTTCACTGTGACATCTTCTTCCTCTAAACTTTTATAGTTACCATCCTTTTGTCAATTAACGATACACTACTCTGTGCCCATATTTCATAATTATGTAACTCTTAAAAGTTATTTAACTTTTCACATACTTTTTGTTTTGTCTATTAACCATATTATTAACTCCATGAGAAATTGGCCACCCAAAGTGCCAGCACACTGCCTAAATGTAGGAATTCACAAAATATTTGTAACAAAAATTTTAGTTCAAAAATATCAAGTAATTCAGTATTAGCTAATTTAAAAAGTGATGTTTTATACTATGCATTAATTTATAAACATTTTAAAATTTTTGTAAATATTTTAGACACAATTGCCCTCCTTTTTCTCCCTTCATCGTTTTCTCTCTGCCCAAAACTACATATACAGATGCACCCTTACCATCCCTCTGTCAACAGATCTTAGGATAATCTGGGTCCCCTTCTATCAGAAAAAAAAAAAAAAATTAGAAAGTGTATTCTTAGTAAGGGTTTAGTAGCTATATATTTATTATCCACCCCAGGAATATTTGCACTTTAAAAGAAGGCTGAATAAATGGAACAATGGGTACTCTGAAGAAATCAGTTACCAATGATGAGATCTCAGGAGTCTGACTCTTGGGTGAGCAAAATATATTTAAGGTAGGAGGACTCCCATGCCCTCCAAATCATCCTTCACAGTATAATAATCACTTCTCCCATATATAAGTTTACATTTGGTTCTGAAGCCTAAGAATATTCAGAATTCACAACAGTGTATTTTTATTGGAGAAATTTTCAGAAGTTATTTTCATGCTACATCGTGTTCACAACTACAAAGTTCTGTGTATTGAAACTGATTGATATTACTACCAACAGGAAAGTGATATCAGAGTCAGATAAAGAGGACCAAGAACAAGTCGAAGCCTTGAACTAATTTGCTTGACACATGGTAGAGGATGGCTTACTTATATCTTCACTTGTGAAACAACCTACTCTTGCATCAGGACCATGGGATCACTGAAATGTGAAAATAGACAAAGAGATAAAAGTTAAATATGCAGACTTCCAGGAATCTTACCAGTTATTGAATACTTGTGTTAAAATAGACAAAGAAATAAAAGTAAAATATGCAGACTCCTAGGGATTTTACCAGTTATTGAATACTTATGTCTGTTTTACTTCTTGGATACCATTATGTTTGATACCACACCATAATCATCTCTCTCATCTTACACATTCTCTGACTCCTATTTATCTTGTTTTTATTTGAAGAGTGTTTCTAGAATTTCTATATTAGATCTATATTATGAATATCAGATAAATAAGAAACAGGGGATTTATGTACCCTAACTTGTAGAACACCAGTAAAAACAATTAGTAAGGAAATAGGGATGAAAAGGCAGTCCTGAAAACTCAAAGTCTTCTTGTTTAAAAAAAAAAAAAAATCCCTTTTTGCAAAATTTGGTTTATTCTGTTTCTAGAACAAGCCTGAAGTCAGGAATGAATTGCTTCTAGTTCTGTGAATAACTAGCTTCACATGCCTATGTTTTACACACACATACATAATACCAGTGCCAACCTCCCTCAGTTTTAAGAGTTATTCCCTTTGGTATATACCGGAAAAGAGAAGGTTAAGGATTTGTCGCTTCTGTATTGTCGAAATGGCAGTCCTACGCAGGGTCATATGCTCTTCCCCGGTGTCTGCAGTTCTAATTGGGACCACTATTCACTTCACTATTGCCCTCCACCTGCAACTCCTGGCATAGCCTCCACAAGATGCAGCTCCCATCCAGTGCCGATAGAGGAGTGGAGGACCCGTTGGTCAGAACTTAATCACAGGGACATACCAAGCTGCAAGGGAGGCGGGAAATAGTCTTTAGATTGCAGTGGGGGACGGGAGACGGCCAGGAATCTACCTAGCTGAAATCTAGGGGCTCTATCACTAAAAGAAATGGAGGGTGGATATTAGGGGACAACTACAAGGGTCTGGCACAACACCGTTTGGAGAAAAATGTTTGAAACAAAAGGAAGGTAGTCAGGCCTGGAAAAGGGAAATTTAAAAAGTTATAAATTGGCAGTCCCATCCCAGCACCATCAAGAATTAAAGGTACCCTGTCGGGCTGATGTCTTTGTCTTTCAGACACATAGATCTCTGTTGTGAAGAGGGAGACAGCAGGCTATCAAAGCCTAAACTTTTAAATCATGTAACTAATTCTCTTTGTCTTGATTCCACCTTCACTGAGAAATCTTTTTTTGCCAAGAGGGGAGAATATGTGCTCCACAGGTCAGCGCAAACATTACTTTACTGGAAGATTACATTTCTCAATGTGTATATTAGTCCGCTAGTTAGATTGAGTGTGAGCTTGTCAAACTAAGGATTAGATCCTGGACTAAGGTAATTTTACCAAGAAAAATTCCACTTTGTGAGCTTTCTTGGCAACCAGCCTTCCCCTGGTGACACCTCGCTGCATTGACAGGTGTAATGGTTAGCTATTGCTGCGACAGTGCTGCATAACAAAGAGGTCTAAAACAACATTTACTATTGCTCACACATCTGCAGGTCAGCTGGGCATTAGGCTCAGCCACACAGCTCTGCTTCAGGCTACAGCACCTAGGGCAGCTCTGCTTCTTCCTACAAGTCTGTCAATTGCCTGAAGCAGCTCTGCTCCGTGTATCAACCTCTTGGGAATACACATAGACCAGTGGGTTAGCTGAAACTTAGAGACAAAGGGACTTACCAGAGGGCACACAGACATTAAATGAAGAAAAGCAGGATTTGAAACAGAACATCAGATGCTAACTCAAGTGCTTCTTTTCACCACAACAGTTCTCTCTTTCATTGTTTTGATAACCAAGAATTTCTAGAAAGAATGTGTGTTGGATGTGAGATATTCTCATTGGGACATAGAGAAGGGCTGTAAATGAACTTGCCATAAAGGTCAGTCCTCATCCTGCTGCTGTTTTCTACAATAGCAGAACTTTCCCAGATGCTCAGCTGATACTGAAATTGATCCCACCCCCAGCTTGCCTCCAGGCCTGTTTGTCTAGAATTGCAGTGGCCCTAGGCCTTGGAAATATGACTGCTTTCTTGACTGTTGTTTTTGAAAAGCAGCAAGTAGGTAAGTAGGTAAGAAGCAGCAAACTGGAATCGAAATCCAGAATTCTGTGGCCCAGATAGGGCCGGTGCTGTGCTTTATTCACATCTGCATGGTGTGGCAAGAAAGGCAAGGGACTCAGCCTCACCTTCTGCTACTTAGTACCTTAGTCCTTAGACTGGAGGCTCACTTTATTATTTGAATATATTTGAAAACATTTCGTTGACAATAAGAAGCCAGTGTAAAACACAACTATTGTGGAAGTTTACAAGAGGCAGCACACACTGAGAGCTAGGTTGGTTAGGAAAGCTTTTCCAGAGGAAATAGTTTCATTCTTTCCTGGTGGCAGAAGTCCAAGGCTGAACTCCGTAATCATCACCCCCACCTCCCAACGTGCCCTGCAAAAGGCAGAATCCTTCCCTTGCTGAGTTCTGGGATATCCTTTGGCTTCTGGTGGAAGCCGCTCTCCTTTTAGCCCGGAGAACTCCAACTCAGACACCTCTGGACGCTATCCGTGCTGTGTCCTGTAACTTTCCCCGCCAGTGGGCACGCTGCCCGCCTGAGTATCTGTTGTCTGCATCGACCATTCCTTTTTCAGGTGCAGCCCTGAGTGCCGGGACTGAGGCCGACTGAGCCCTTGGTATTAATAGGTATCGGTGCCTTGCCTGTCCCTTTGGACCGCACAGCTGAGTGAACTTGGCTATGGTCCCGGGGAATAGGGGTGAGGTGTGGTACGGTTTTTAGCTACGGTGCACTCTTCATCAGATTTCAGAGAAGCCAGACTGGGATTTTCCTCCGCCCCGTGACCTAGGCAATTGCAGGATCTCCCTGGGAAGCTTGGAGTGGGGCAGGGAGCTGCCGGCCCTCCGCCCCGCGCCCTGCAGCTCGCTCCCCTCCAGCTGGCGGATTGTCTGGCGCCGAGCTCGCTGGAGAAGGCCGTCGGGGGCGGGCCAGTCAGCTGGGCTGCCCTCCCTGCAGTGACGTCCCAGGGGGCGGAGGGGCGACCAACTGACTCTGCGCCCTCCCCCAATCCTCTTGGCGCCCAGTCCGTCGGTCCTCGGGAGATGCCGCTGCCGCGGTTGCAGTTGTCGCGCATGCAGCAGCGGGTCCGCCAGCTCCACCGCCGCCGTAGCGCCGGGGCGTCCGAGGGCGCACCAGAGTCCGGCCATGCAGGCGGGAGCGGCGCTGCAGACAGTGCTGCTGGCCGTGCTGCTGGCGGGGCCGCGGGGCGCGAGCGGTCGCCTGCTGAGCGGTGAGTGCGCGCGCTGGGGCAGGGGTGGGGCGCGGGCGGGATCGGCTGATGCACCCATTGCTCCCCAGCTGCTGCCTCTTCGGGGTCACCCACCTCTTCCCTGGCCCTCCCGAGGTGGGAATGGGGAAGCGCCCCCTGCCCCACTCCCACACTCAGCCCTCCGGAGGCCCCTGCTTAGGGAGCAGGCGTCTGTGTCCAGCGCGGGTTCCCGAGGCCGCCCCGTTCCCTGCGTATCCTGGAGCGCTCGAAGTCAGTTCCCGGCCTGGGGTTTCGGGGTGGGCCAAAGGATGTAGGGGAGGTGGGGCAGTAGGCAAACTTGCCTCAGCGGGTGCCCCTTTGGCCCGCTCCACTGAGCGCGGCGAGGTAGTCTCTGGGACCCGCACGCGGGACAGGCTCCCCGAGTAGCGCCCATCTACTGCCCGCTCCGGGAGGCAGCCACGGACAGGGCGGGGTAGGGATACCGTGGGAACCCTGCCCGTTACTCCTCGTCTCTTCTCGGGGAGGATGGCTGGACCCAGCGCCTAGAATGAGAGCGCTTAGAGATCGGGAAAGAACGTAGTTAGCGCGGGACGAGCCCCGCCTGACTCCGGGGAATGACTCTCGGCTTCCTTCCTCCTGTCGTGTGACTGCAGCCTCGGACGTGGACCTCAGAGGAGGTACGGTGCTCTGGCTTCTTGCCTCTTCCAGTTGTTCTGCGCGTCGTGGGGGGAGTATCCGCTCCCTTTTCTCGGTTGCCCTTTGCAGGAACCGACGGCTTGGCCTAGTGGGACGGAGGAGAATGGGAACCTCCTCCACCCGGGGATCCCAGCTTGCGAAGCTGATTTAAAGAATCTAAAAGTGGTTTCAGGCCGGGTGCGGTGGCTCACGCCTGTAATCCTAGCACTCTGGGAGGCCCAGGCGGGTGGATCGTTTGAGTTCAGGAGTTCGCGACCAGCCTGAGCAAGAACGAGAACCCGTCTCTACCAAAAATAGAAATAAATTAATTGGACAGCTAAAAATATATAGAAAAAATTAGCCAGGCATGGTGGCGCACGCCTGTAGTCCCAGCTACTCGGGAGGCTGAGACAGGAGGATCGCTTGAGCCCAGGAGTTTGAGGTTGCTGTGAGCTAGGCTGACGCCACAGCACTCTAGCCCAGGCAACAGAGTAAGACTCTGTCTCAAAAAAAAAGTGGTTTCAGTATGGGGGTGGGGCACAGGGCGACAAAAGGGGAAGGCGACAGGGAACCACTTGGTTTAGGGCCTCATGAACTCCGTCCTTGGTCGTGGGGGACAGAAGGCCCTCCCGCTCTTCCCCTTCCTGAAAAAGAGAAGAAAAAGACATTTCCTGAAGGCAGGGGAACCAGATGGGCCCTTGGGCCTCCTTCCAGCTCTGGCTGTCTCTAGCTTTCATCCGCTGACTTGGGATGTGTGGCCAGGCTGGACGGTACAGGAAACTCGTTTAAGGTGTTATGTGTTCCTTTGACAGTTCAGCGTGGAAAAGCGGGGGCTGGCAGGAAATTCAAGTCCAGTTTACGTTACGCTGGTGGCCAGGTTGGGGGTGTTCCTGGGGGCTCTTATTCGCTTTTCCTCTGCTGTCTGATTTGGAGCCAACTCTAAGCAATCATGGAAGCTTGGCTGGCTCAGCCTCCTCCCCAGGCAGCATCCCAGCTCAGCCTCTCTGGAACACCTGCTGTGAGAATGCCTGGCTTCTGAGCCCTCCTAATTTGCTGGTGGACCAGGCTAGTTAGAGTTTCTCTACTTAGCAGCAGTAGCCAAATAGTGACAAGGGAGAAATGCAAATCTCTTATAATTTGTTGCTTATTGAGGATTTATTTATAAAAGTGATGAGAGAAGAAATAGAAAATATTCACTGGAGCTTTCTGGATCATCTGCACGTGCCTTTTCCCATTTAGCACTAATAATGTAGTTAACCATCTGTGGCCCTTTGCCCTGTCTTCTGGACAGTATTGGGAATGATGAAAGCTATCTGGCTCCCTGCACAGCTGCAAAACAAGTTAGGAAAATGAGACCATTCCAGAAAGTCTGGGAAGAGGTTCCCAAACCCAAATCCTTTACCCCTGGCTCTGTGGCAGCAGTTCACAGCCACAGGCCACAGTCTGGCACTGTCATTGCTGGGGACTACTCCCCTTGTTGATCTGTGGTTCTCTGTTTATACATTTGGATCCAGAAACATATGCTGTGTGCTCCTGTGGGCTAGGAACTGGCATTTGTTTCTGTATTCCCAGCACCCAGCACAGGGCCGGGCACAGAGCATACACTCAATAAACGTTAATTGAACAAAGGAGTAAGGAGGCTAATGTCTGAGTTGCAGCAAGGCTTCAATCACACACACACACAAGCAAAGGTGGCGTGTGCTGGTGAATGATTTGTTACTGGCTTCTCCATCCATTTGTCTGAGATGGTCTCCAGCCGTCAAGTGTCAGCTTGATGAGACACGTTACCTGGGCTCCCAGGGCAACGTGAGCCTGGGGTGGAGTGGGGAGCCAGCAGTACAGTGCACTGGTACCAGCATGACTTTATAATTAGATCTGCATTCTGACTCAGGTGATGCTGCTGATAGCTGTGACCTTAATCAAATTATTTAATTTCTCTGAGCCTCAGTTTTCTCATCTGCAAAGTGGGGCATAAACAATATCTATATCAAGGGACTGTTATAAGGGATAAATAAGATAAAGTAGGTACGTAAATGTAAAGCCCTTACCATAATTCATGGCACACAGTAAGAGTTCAGTAAACCTTAACTGTTGTCTTTGGGTCAGGGGACTGTCAGTAGCAGAAAACCCCATGGATCTGACCCTCTTAGCTTCTGCTTACACTAGATACTGAGCAAATACTCAGTCCCTCTGCACAGGCAAAGAGTTCCAGGTAGAGGAGCCCAGGCCTGACTTCAGAATGCCTTTCCTACCTGAAGGAACCACCAAACAAACATACGCACTTTAAGCCACACTATTCCCTGAGACTCCCTACCGAAAGTATTGTTTGTGTGCCTTTAAGTGAAGCCATAAACCTTCATCTACTTCATTTTTAAAGGATAGTCAAATTATGCCTGCTTTTCAAGAATCTGTCATGGAATAAACAAACCTATATAATATGGGTAACAGAGTTTAAAAATCACTGTATCTCTCAGGTGGAAGGAATATTAATTTGCTTGGGAACCCTCCCTGACATGATTACAGTCCACTGACGAGTAATCAGAACTCCTGTCCAGGGATAGCTTCATTCAGATGCCCCCAAGTACCCCTGCCCCAGTATACTTCTGGAGACACTGAAACAGGTTGGTTTCTTTTTTTCTCTAGGGCAGCCAGTCTGCCGGGGAGGAACACAGAGGCCTTGTTATAAAGTCATTTACTTCCATGATTCTTCTCGAAGACTGAACTTTGAGGAAGCCAAAGAAGCCTGCAAGAGGGATGGGGGTGAGCTAGTCAGCATCGAGTCCGAAGATGAACAGAGACTGATAGAAAAGTTCATTGAAAACCTCTTGGCATCTGACGGTGATTTCTGGATTGGGCTCAGGAGGCGCGAGGAGAAACAAAGCAATAGCACAGCCTGCCAGGACCTTTATGCTTGGACTGATGGCAGCACATCAAAATTTAGGTAAGTGTGTGGAACTCACTGCAGCTGACTCATGACATAACTCAAAAAAGAGGCAGGCTGGATCTGAGGTGCCAGATCAGTGGGAAGAGGAGAACACCCAGCCAGGCAGAGCCCTGAGAGGGCAGTGGCACCAGAACAGCCGTTGACCAGAGCAGTGTGGTGAAGGTGGTGAACTCAGCCTTTTGGGGCCTAACTGATGTCCAGAGAGCTCTGTTCAGGTGGTCACCGCCCAGCAGCATCATTTCAATGGCACACGATGCTTGAAGTCAGTGGTTCTGGCTATGGGGCCTTTTGGACTAGAACCCCATTGAGAGACAGAAGATCCACAGGGCTAAGATTCATGGTAGGACTCCAGACCACAAAGAATTGTTATAATGAGCAAGAAATCATAGCCAAGATCTAACTCTGGGGAATGGCCAAGAGTGGGGACTTCAGGAAGGCTACAGTTTGTAGGACCCTCCTAAACCCACATACCCCACCCTGGCACCATGACATTGCCATCATCCCTTCCTGAGAAATGCAATGACATGGACAAACATTAAAAAAAAATCAAAATTAAGAGACAGATATAAGATTAGGAAAATGTAACAAATCTAACAAAGAGTTAATATCTTTTTATGACAAACAGTTTATATAAGTCAATAAAACACTAAGACCCCAAAAGATAAGAAGACCAGAGGCCTGAGCAGTTTACAAAGCAGAAAATCTAAATGGAAAGTAATTGTATGGGGAAAAGTCTAAATTCATCAAAAGAATGAACACTAAAATGCATATTTGTTACCTATTACATGTAAGACAGCATGCCAGCATCTGTCATAGTCTACCCAATATGCTGATCAGACCCACATCTTCACGTAAGTTCTGGGGTAGCTCCTCCAGGATTCGCATGAACCTCTCTTCCTGGAAGAAACTTTAAAAAGCAGGGGTAGTAGGATGAACTACACTTCCTGTCACTGCAGCTGGTCCCAGGGCCACAACTAATACTTACTGACCTGCCTCTTCTACTCTCCAGTCTAGATTCCCTCACTGTCTGCTGCCATTAATGGCTTACCTTGCGGCATCTCTGAACGGTCTGAGGCCCTACTCACCTTGCACTTCTCTGGCTGGAGTAGGTGCATTTTTCCATTAACCATCAAAATTGGTCAAGCGAGTACCAAGAGATACCCAAGTACATAACATGGGTGCCTTCTCCCTGCCCATAATACCTAACAGCGAACCTACTTCCTCCTAATAATTGCAGTCAATTACCTCCTGCCAAGATTATGGCTCCCTTCCTTGCCTGCTGGTCTCTGGACACAGGATCCCAAAGGGTCCAAGTGGCAGCGATAGCTCAAAGTTTAATAAGATTCTTGCAGTATCTTCTGGCAGAAGTATTCCCTTGTGGGAGCCAGGTCCTCTAAACTTCCAGAACCGAGAGTTACAGAGACAGGCAGCATAAATTCCTCAATTGGGTGATGCTACATGGGGCTACTCCTCCTTCCACCCCTTGGCTCTCAGACCCATGTATTCATACTCTTGGGGACACAGGACTATATAAGGGGCAGTGATTTATTTTAAAGTGTACATCACATCTTGAAGGATGGTGCTCCATCCCTGCAAAATAGTGCCTCTAAGCTGATGTTCCCACTGTGTTTTCAACAAGCTATTCTATCACTCTGTCAGACTGCCAGCCTCAGGATGGTGCAATATGTGACACGACTAGTAAATCCCATGCCGGTTGCCTACACCCACACCTTCTTTGTTAACGTAGGTCCCTTTGTCTGATGAGATGTTATTCAGGATCCTGTTCTGGTAGATTAAACACTTCGTAAGCCTTTGGGTGGTGGTGCTGACTAAGGCCCTGAGGCAGGAAAGGCAAACTCAACCCCAAATTCTGTGTCTGTTCCTATCAAAGTGAATCATTGCCCCTTTCAGAGGTCCAATGCAATCAACTTGTCACCAAGTGCCATGTTGGTCTCCTCAAGTGTTGGTGCTATGTCACAGACTTAGCATTGGTCTCTGTTGCTGGAAGGTTGGACATTTGGCAGTAGCAGGAGCTAGATTAGCCTTGGTGAGTGGGAGCCTATCTGTTGAACCCATGTATAACCTTCATCTCTGCTACCATGACAACTCTATTCATGTATGTATTGTTCTAGCACTGGGGTGGCTGATAAAAGGCTGGCTGGCATCACCTGGCTGAGTCATCTTGTCTCCCTGGTTGTTTTGTGCCTCTTCCATGGTGGATGCTCCCTGGAGAGCTTTAACATCCGGCAGAAAGATTCTCATACTTTATGCACACTCCCATATGTCTATTCACATCACTCTATCCAAAACCTCCTTGTCCCCAATCTTCCAGTCATTTTTTTTAGACTCTCGATCAGCTGGCCCTGCTATTTGTCTCACCCCTGAGTCCTTACATATTCCAACCTTTGATAAGTTCTCTTTCCATACAAAGTGGTTAACTAGGTGTGCCAACTAAAACTCTGGCCACTGGGAGGATGTGCCCTTACCACTGTGTTTCAGAGCCACCTCTGAGTGGGGCTACAGAGCAGCTGCTCTTTACTTCAGCGTGTACTCCCATATTTAGCTGACCTACCCATGAACCACGCTCAGGCTGCCTGGATCCACTAGTCATAAGGGATTCCTCCATGCAGCCATCAGTGGGGGCTAAGGGAGAGGCTCTGGTACAACAGTGGCAGGTGTCAGGGCAGTCTGCTGTACCTGATCATACCAATTATCATGATGTCAGCAATATAGTGGGCCTGTCTGATTTTCTGTGAGATGCCTAAGAAGTCCAGGTCTCTTCATACCATATTATGATAGAGGGTGGGAAAAATTAATATAGCCTTGAGGCAAGAAGGTAAGTATATACTGTTGTCTATTCCAACAGACCGTTTCAGATCCCCTTTCTGATACAGATGGAAAAGAATGTGTTCACCTGATCTACATACTAAGAACCTAAGGGCATGTTAACCTGCTCTAGCAAAGATAGCACATACTGCACAGCAGCTACAGTCGCGGCTTCCACTTGGTTGAATTTATGCTATTCTAGTATCATCCTTCAGGTTTTTGCCTGGTTTTTGCAGGAGTCACGCTAGTGAATTAAATAGAGATATGATGGGGAATACCACCCCTGCATTCTCTGGGTCTTTAAGGGTGGCACTACTTTCTGCATCTTCCCTAGATAAGATATTGTTGATGATTTACTCTCTTGGCGAGGGTGGGGAGGAGTGCAGTTTCAGAGGCTTCCACTTGGCCTTCTCCACTATGATAGTTCTTACCCCTAGGTAAGTGGTTTCTTGCTACTAGACAAGGAGCACCAAGAGACCATGCAGCTCAATCTGCCCATCACAGGCTAAGGAACCAATGCAAAACTGTACCAACTGCCGATATGTCATATGTTTGGGGACTGGGGAACGATCACTGGTTAGGGTCTCATTGTGAGATGGTCCTGGACCAGACCTCTATTTAATACCTGGCCCCAATATGCTCCCACTCTGATGGGTAGCTTTGGTAACACTTCATGTCTGAGTATTAATGTCAACTTGCACCCTGTGTCCAATAGTCCTTGTAATATTTGGATATTCTTCTTTCCCCAGTGTATAGTTACTTGAGTAAATGGCCATAGGTCCCTCTGGGGGAAGAACAGTGAAAATTATTAAAATGTGCACCTGCCATGGTGTTGCAGGGTCCTTCTTACTGGAGACCTGGCCTCTCCCTCCATCAGTGAGTTCTGAGTTTGAGAATTGGCTCAAGTCTAGAAATTATGTGCCAGGCATAATATTCCTTCTATCTATGGGACAAAATAACATAAAGCCATAAGGCCATTGGGGAAGGGAACAAGGAAAGTCAGGGTAAGAGGCCCAATGGAGTTGGAAAATTAGCTGAATAATGGGATAACTAATGAGGTGCAGAGCCCAGACCTCTTCAGGGCCTCCAGCTGTCCAGCCATGGCATCCAAGGAATGTTTGTTGCAAGCTCAGCTATCGTCCAGGAAATCCAGTCCAATGGGTGCAGCAAAGGATCTTCCTTTTGGTGACAATAACAAGACTCAAGCAGAGACTTATTGTGATGCCAACAGGGACCTGTCTCTTAACTGTCTCTTTCCTATGGAGGGGTTCTGACAAGAGCTAGGCAGAGCAGCAGTACCTACTCTGAGCATCAGGGCAAGACCTGAGCCCTGGAGGAAAGAGCTCAGATGAGTAACCAGCAGACTACAAAGCCCAGCCCTGAGTCAACACCTGGGGTAGGTGCTTGAAGATTTAAGCTTTCTGTGGGAGCCAACGCTTTAACCTGGCATGCACACATCCAACTGGGTGGCAGCACCATTTAATTTCAAGATAGTAGAGCCAAGGCCGCTAATGCACCCCTTCACAGGGCTAGGGAGATAAAGACAAGACATCTGGCAGTAAAGGCTGAGGGGCTTATCAGCCTGATCAAGTGGAAACAACTTAAAAACTGAAAAAGACCAAATGCTCCTCCTGCTCTTGTCTGTGCCCTCTCACCTGCATTGACAGCCTCTGTACTTTGGAATGTCTTGCTCACATGCTTGGATTCCCCATCTCCTTCCCACACCTGGGAAGGCAGTTGTGGCCTTTGAAAAGCCTGGGGAGATGGGAGCAGGACAAGCTCTGGGTGAGATAAACCATGCCTCTTCCCAGTGCATCTAATCTCTAAAAAAAGAGAAACAAAACCCAATTAGCAAAAAGCAAGAAAGAAATAAGATCGTCCTGACTAGCTCTGCTAGCTGCTTTTTCTCATAATTGCTTTGCAGACATCATATGATGATGTATTCCTCCCTGCAAAGAGATTATGCCAAATGTCAGATGACTGATTGTGATGTCCATGTTAGAAAGCGTGCAGTTCTACTTATTGGCAGTACTTCAATTCCTCCCTGTCTCCGTATTGTGTTCTGAAGCAGCGGCTTATGTTCGTGGCTCAGTGGAACTTGATGGGGAAACAAGGGCTTTGAAGTCTTGGGGTATCCTGCTCCAGCTGCCAGCTTTGTCAATCCCTTTCCTACAGGAACTGGTATGTGGACGAGCCTTCCTGTGGCAGCGAGGTCTGCGTGGTCATGTACCATCAGCCATCGGCACCCGCGGGCATCGGAGGGCCCTACATGTTCCAGTGGAACGATGACCGATGCAACATGAAGAACAATTTCATTTGCAAATATTCTGATGGTAATGAATCCTCTCCCCAGCTATGTGGCTGAGTTCTCAACCTCCTCTCTCATTTTGTAAGCAGCTGCTAGTACCCAGCATTCGTCATGTGGTCTCTGAGAAAGCTTGTTGCAAATGCCAGCAACGTTACACTTTGGGAATTCTTGTAAAGGGAAATGTAATGGCACTTTCCCATCGAGGAGTGAGTCCAGCAAAGGAAAGGTTATCAGATGCTAAGAGAAGGGATGAAAAAAATAAAGGGTCTAACTTATACGTGATAAAGCAAGACTTAGGAGAACTGCAGGAAATAAAAAGCCCTCTAAATGGAGAGCCACAAATTCTTATTCTTTCCACATGTGAGGTTGGCTGCAAGAGCTTGGAATAAGCTGGCCACTGTTCCTGCAAATCTTCTAACCACCATGTGAGATTATTTTCTGGGGCTTCAAAGAAACATAGAAACACCCAGAGGAGGTAAATGGTAAAGTACACCAATTCCTCCAGCACTGGGCAGAGACAGCAGGCATTTTGGTGGGCAGGTTTAATCTCCCCAGACTATCCACTATATATGCCTTATAAATTCAACTTACGTTTGCATCCAGATCTGTAAGGGTTTTTAATTGGCTACAAGCCCCATGGTTTCAATCTGCTGGGGTCTTCCAGACTCCTCCATTATAACTGATGTAGATTTAAACTTGAACTGACCCTTCACTTGTCCCTGAAGCTTCTCACCTCCCTGAAGCTAACTGCTTGGCCCCAATTCTGCATTCTTTCCTGACAGAAGTAGAGTAACTAGTTAGTTTGGGACGAAATAATCCTGTCATTTTAAAATCATTTGAATTGCAGCATGCTGTAGGGGCAATTTTTGCTGCTAAGAGATGTTTGTCCTCCCTCTTTTCCTCCTCGGATGAATTCTTCTCTCCAGAGACCTGGCCTCCCCACCACAGAGTTGTCTTTAGGTAGGGAGACTGGCTTAGTAGGTTGCCTTTTCCATGCAGTGAAAGCAAAGCACTTGGTACAAACTGGTTTTCCATCACTTTTGTTAATTATACTCTATTAGCTCCATGGTTTAAACTTTTGCATTTCTTTAACATTTTTTGAAATATGCTTTAATATCCTTTTATTTTTGAACTTGGAACCTTTTTTGAAAACAAAATCATATTCATTATTTTTTGCTATTGCCTGTATTAGTTACACTGAATCCTGGCAGGAAAAACATTGTACACCCAAAGGTTTTAATGAGGAGAGTGTACTAAAAGGATATTTGCTGGGGGGTGGGCAAAGAGCAAGAGATGATAAAGCACCCAGGAACTAGCTATGATAGAAGCTGTTACCACACCTAGGCTCAAAGCGGCAAAGGGAGGGAAGCGTTTTAGCAGAACCCGGAGAAAACTTGGGGTCGTGGAAGAGGACCCACCCAGCAGGAGCTATAATCACGGGATACACTGCTGTCAAACCATGCTGACATGGGAAGGGGGCCTGGGAATAAATATAGAGACCTCTCTCCTCCTACCCTCTCATCTCCTGCCTTTGCCTCCCACCGGCTAAGTCCAGAGATCAAAGGGCAAGGTTCTTATGCCTCAGTTGCCTCTTTGTATTTAGAGGTAATAAAAGTTTCTACCTCAAAAAAAGAAAAAAAAGAAAGAAAAAGAAATCAAAGGACAAGGGATCCACAATGAAACAGTCCATAGAGGTCAACCTCCCAGGACACAGAGAAGGACAGAAAATGAAGCCAACAGAGGGAGGTGGGCATATGGAGAAAACCTGACACATTGCCTTTATGTGGCCACCTATCCTCAGGATAAGTTCATACATCTTAGCATGCCAGGAAAGGATCGGCACGATGGGACCCTTGCCTGCCTGTCCAGCCTCAATTCTCACCACTCTAATTCCTCTCCCCGTCATATTCCAACACCTTTGCACTCGATGCAGTTCCCCAAGAACTTTTCATTAATGTGCTGTGCCTGGAGCACCCTTCCCCCTTTCCCAACTCATTCTCACCCTCCAGGTTCAGGTTAGACATCAGCTTCTCTCATAACAAATAAGTGCAACAGGTGATCCTGGATTGGCTCCTGGACCATGATGTGATGATGATGATGATGATGACGATGATTTTCTATAAATGACATTATTAGGACAATTAGCAGAATTTGAAGGTGGTCTGTAGATGATAGTATTATGCCAATGTTGATTCCCTGGTTTTGGTATTTGTACTGCAGTTTTGTAAGAGAATGCACCTCCCCCTTTTTAAATATACACTGAAGTCTTTAGGAGTAAAGGCGTGCTGATGTCTGCAACTTATTCTCAAGAAAAAAGTTATGTATGTGTATGTGTAGATATCAAGATGTATATGTGTGTTTATATATATTTTATAGAGAGAGAGACAGAGACAAGGGAGACAGGATAATGAAGTAAATGAAATGTGGTAAAATGATAAGGTGAAGGATATGTGAGAATTCTTTGTACTATTCTTGCAAATTTTCATAAATCTGAAATTGTTTCAAAATAAGTTTAAAAAGTAACTTCCTTTGGGAAGCCTTCCAGGGCCCCTCCCAAACAGGTTCGGTGTTCCTCCTGTGAGGACTGCCGCACCTCACACGCACAGCACCTCGGCTGCCTGTTTGCAGGTCTGTTCCCTTCGCTGCATGGTCGGCATGAAGTCTGGACACATGTTTAACCACGTGATGGGCTGGGGAAGCTCCTCGTGTGGTTCCGACGGGATGGCACCCCATCCTGTTATGGCCAGGTGGCAAGGGACGGGGCGAATGATAACACCTAAAACTAGATTTGAGAACATGGCCACGTAGAGGAGACAGACAGCATGCCAGCCAGACCTGAACACTTGATTACTTCTGGGATATGCTAAAGGCGTATTCAGGGGAAATCAGACACAAATCGTCTGCGGCATCACAGATGCACGTGCAGGGATGGAGGGAAATGCATTGATGTGCTACGTCGACTGCAGTTTTGCACACTGGATTGAGCTGTGGAGGGACAACAATTTGAATAGATCATGTAATGTCATTGAATATACTATGCATTTCAATATAATATCACAAAATTAATATTAGTTAATAGTCTCCTGTATTTGCAGATTTTATGGCCATCCTGTAGAATGAGCTAGGAGTAGAAGAATTAAAGGGCTGGGGTTATTTCTCACTTGCTGTTTTATCTCTACTACTTAGCATAGTTATGTCTCCTTACTATTTTAATTTGCATTTGAATTTATTTGGTTGAAATCCCAGTTCAGCTGCTAATTAGCTGTGAGATTTGGGCAAATCACTTAATCTCCCTGTATCTTGGTTTCCTAGTGTACAAAACCAGAATAATAATAAGGCTACCTCACAAGGCCGTTATCAGGATTAATTGAGTTTGTTTTTATAAAACACTTAGAACGATTTCTATCATATAGCATGTATATACAAGTCGGTTTTACTAAAATAAATAAATGAATTTGCATCCCCTCTCCACACATACACTTATGGGAAGATGACTAAAAGTTTCTGTCCTTTCTGAATGAAACTTCAGAATAGGCATGACATCATGGCTTAGGGCTGTGATTTCTAAAGTCTTGTCCTCAAGAACCCTGTCCCTGTGAACTCCAGAGCATCTGATTAGCATAAGAGACTCACTGCCAATACAAGACGTGGACACACTCCCAGCCAAAAGCAAAAACACTGGATGCAGGTTGTCTGTGCAACCTGACTTTCCTGAGGCTCTTTGAAATATTTAAAATAATTCAGAGTTCTAGATCACTAGTCTCTGCCCTGGTGTTGGCCAGTGGTCTACTTAGCCCCTCAATGATTTCCACTACTTGGAAAAAAGTGTTTGTTGCTCTCCAGAACACCCTCAACATGAATTGATAAAATGTCTTAGATTATTTTTAAATAATCCAGGCTGGGGGCGTAGTGGCGGAGGAGGAGGGATTATTAGCTGTGCGTTGATAAGAGTCGAAGTGTAACGGCACATAGGGGTTCATTATAACAGTCTTTCTACTTTTGTGTATATTTAGAAATTCTCATATTTAAAGGTTTTAAATACTTTGTAAAAAAGAAAAAGCCACTGAAGTAAAGCTTGGGGAAGGCTAGTCTTTGTGAAGAAGCAATTCTTTTGATTTATTAACCCAGTTTCTGGTATCTGGTAACAGTAAATAAAGTTTATTGGATGACTAAATGGGAAAATGAATACCATGTTCTAGCTGATTTCATTCAGATGGCATGAAAATTTAGTTATTATTTTTGTTTTTGTTTCTTTCTGCTACAGAGAAACCAACAGTTCCTTCTTTGAGGCCTGGAGGTAAGCCCGTCACTTGAGATTTGGGTTAAATGGGGCTGTTTCATAGCCCCTCTTCATAGGTTTAGAACCGTATGCCCTTTAGACCAGATTATTCTACAGAAAGGCCACTGGTGTCAACCCAGACAATTTGGACAGGTGTACGCCACACCTAGCCATGACCACTAGCTCATTAGTCTCACTCTCTGGTGTTGTCTATTTCTCTCAAAGCTGAAAAGCAACAGTTGCAAATTCGGTTTGTTACTTGGCATTGCTCACAATATGAAAGGAATAATTTAATCTAATGGGGCAAGAAATGAGCCAAACTGATAATTTATGGTCCTAGGAGTGAGTCATTAGCCCTTCCCTTGGCACCGCAGTACTTTAGGTGCCTCCGCGTCAGCTGCTTGTTGGTTGTCTTCGTACCTCATTCTTGGCAGCAAGGGTCTCACCACAAAGATGAAGACAATTAAATCGCTAGGGTAGCAAATTCAACCCTTTACTTTTCTAGGTTTATAGACACTGGTCAAATTGCTACTGCTTTTTTACATCTGACTTTGAACGTGGTAGGACCTCAGAGAATACCTGGATTGCGATGCCTTTCTCCAAGTTCTCAAATCCATGTGTCTCTCTCCAGGTGAGGGAACAGAGCCAGCAAAGCCCATACTTCCAGAAGAAACACAGGAAGAAGATGCCAAAGAAACATTTAAAGAAAGCAAAGGTAGGTACAGAACTCTCCCAGGAAAAATAGGTAAGGAGACTCCCTTGATCACAAATTACCCATGTTTAAATACCCTACTTGGTTCTTTCCCACAGCTACTTAAATATGGAACTAGACAGGACACCTGTGGCTTTGCAAAACTGTACTAAATGTTAGGAGTCATCAGTGAAATATGCCAATGGAGCTATCCTAGAACCACTGGGGGGATTAGACTAGACAGGAGGTGAAAAATCTGCATGCAGACAGAGCCTTGGGAGCCACCCAGAGGTCATGGAGATGGGATGGGGGTAGGACGGACAGAGTGGATGTAGAGAAATAAAAGCAGAAAGACCCAAGTCATGATGTATAACATCTGTGATTAATATTCATCTGCAAAACAGATAGAGAAAATGGACAAAAACATTTAAAAAGTTAGATCATAAAAGGTAAAAGAAAATGGGATAATAAATTGGAGTGCTAATGTACTTTCAATCTCACTCTCGCCCTGAATTTCAAGAGGAAAATCTGGGGTTTTGTCACTAGACAGCTTTAAAAAAAACCACTTTTCTTCTCTGTGCATCAGTTTAATTTTTTGCATAATGGAAGTAATATTATTTTTCTTACCTACCTGAGAGCATCATTGTGTCTACAAAATGAAATAGGATATTGCAATAGTGCAATTTAATTCCAACACTAACCACCAGATTAGCACAGACCCCACAGTTTAAGGCCACGATTCAGAGCATGACTGCCCTCACTTCAGACATCAGCTGCAACTTGCACTTCTGACCAACTGGCCACAAACCCAGGAGTGCCCACAACCCACCTACCCCCACCTCAGGTCCAATAATTCACTAGAACAACTTACAGAACTCAGGAAAACACTATACTTATGACTACATTTTATTATACAGGATACAAATCAGGAACAGCCAAATGAAGAGACACAGGGTGAGGTCTGGGAGGATGCCAAATGGGGAGCTTCCTTGTCCTCTCCCCATGGAATCAGAATACGTCATCATCATCCTGGCTCCTCAATGTGTTCACCAACTGGGAAGCTCCACGGAGCTTTGGTGTCCAGAGGTTTTACTGGGGCTTCATTACATAGGCATGGTTGATTTGATCATTGGCTGTGTGGTAGAACTCAGTCTGCAAAGGAGGTCAGGCTGATACCACTCAGCTCAAAGCCCCAACCCTACAATCCCATGGTTGGGCTTTCTGGCATGGCCAGCCCCAACCTGAGACATCTCCTTACAATAAACTTTGGTATGGTCTGAGGGGCTTGTAAATAACAGAGCCACTCCTGTTACTTGGGAAATTCCAGGGACTTACAGCCTCCTTCCCAGGAATAGGGACAAAGGCCAGTCAAATTCTATATTATACAACAGATATAATGTGTGGAAATGCTTCGAAAAAACTATAAAGTGCTGTGCAAAGGTGGGAAGCATTTCTGTTGCTCATTGTTATTATTTAAAGTGGGTTTTGAAGGTTTGTTTTTTTGATGGTTGTCAGGTTTGCAGCCTCACAGAAAAAAAAAAGCAACAGCTCCTAGATGGGCAGGAATCTTGGATCAGTGGGATTAAGAAGGGGGTTAGTCTCTAACCCTTGATTCCTCCCAAAGCCCCTTGAGGGAAAAAGCTTTGGTTCTAAATCTAAAAGGACTAGAAAGTTCAGAAAAGCAAACTTCTAAGTGTACTTCACAGTCATGCTCATGAACCCAACTGAGTCCAGTTGGTCTTAGTCAGAACCGTTGGGAAGATTTTATAGTCTAATTCATGTGCTTCCTGTGAACTTCTCTTTCCTGGTAATGACACTGAGACTTCTGACTTGCTTATTTTTCCCTCTCTCTCCCGCCACCCCCACCTTGGGAACTACCATGGCTATCCTTAGAGGCAAAGGCATCAACACTCCCCAACAGCCCCTCCTTTGCTAAGAAAGAAGAAGGATAAGGAATCTCTTTTCTCTGAGAAAAAAAAAAAATTGTTTTTAATTAACAAAAGTGCCCTTCTGATATTTGCAAGAGACCCAAAAATTTAAACTTATTTTCATTATTACTTAGGGCAATAGGACAGGTAGAAAATGCTCAATTTGCTGAAACTAGACGACTCTTTGCTAACTGACTGTGTATCTGTCTCCTGCTAGCAATGTGCCCTTTGAAATACTGTGTTGATTATGCTTTTTAAACCTGGTTCGAAGCACACAGAAAAATTACCAATGCTGATGATGTGCTTTTTTCTTTTCAGAAGCTGCCTTGAATCTTGCCTACATCCTAATCCCTAGCATCCCCCTTCTCCTCCTCCTTGTGGTCACTACAGTCATATGTTGGGTTTGGATCTGTAGAAGAAGGCAAGTAAAACCTTTGCATCTTCTGCCCTCTTTGAGATTTGGATGTTGTTACTTCATTGAAAGCCATGGAATTGCAGCACAATTCACAACTGCAAAGATGTGGAATTAACCCAAGTGTCCATCAGTTCATGAGTGGCTTAATAAAATGTGGTGTATGTATACCATGGAGTACTATTCAGTACTCCAGTACTTAAAAAGTACTTAAAAAGGATGAATTAATGTCTTCTGCAACAATTTGGATGGAACTGGAGACCATTCTCCTAAGTATCTCAAAAATGGAAAAACAAACACCACATGTACTCATCGTTAAGTTGGAACTAACCAATGAGCACACATGTGCACAGAGGGAAGTAAAACCCAGTGGAAATTAAGCATGGGGGAGGGGAAGAAAGGGAGGGGCAAAAACCTACCTAATGGATATAACAAACACTATTTGGGTGATGGACACACCTGTAGCCATGACTCAAGCATTACAAAAGTGATCCATGTAACCAAAAATATCTGTACCCCCTGAATACTTGGGGGATAAAAAGCCATGCCAGCTCCAAGAGAATCACCATTGCAGGTCTGAGAGCAAATTCTCTGACAGGCTCAGGGCATTCAGAAGTACTAAGCATTTGTGCTGAGTTGTGGGAAGAGAGCGATCTTACATTGTTTATTTTGTGTGTGTAAAAGATTTAAATTGACTCGAAGAGTGAAACTGTGTTATTCACCTCCTCTGCACCCACACGTCACCCAGCGAAAGTGCTCTCTCATGAATGCACGCCCTCACTCCAAAAGTGTCTGCGGAGTGAGTGAAGGAGTTAACAGTGAGCCATGTGAAAAATGACTGTCCCGAAGCATTCTGGTAAACACCTGAAACCACACCACTTAATTTTTTTTTTTTTTTGAGACAGAGTCTCACTCTGTTGCCCGCGTGCCGTGGCATCAGCCTAGCTCACAGCAACCTCAAACTCCTGGGCTTAAGCAATCCTTCTGCCTCAGCCTTGTGAGTAGCTGGGAATACAGGCATGCGCCACCATGTCTGGCTAATTTTTTATATATTTGTTTTTTAGTTGTCCAGCTAATTTCTTTCTATTTTTTTAGTAGAGACGGAGTCTAGCTCTTGCTCAGGCTAGTCTTGAACTCCTGAGCTCAAACGATCCACCCGCCTTGGCCTCCAGAGTGCTAGGGTTACAGGCGTGAGCCACCATGCCTGGCCAACACCACTTAATTTAAAATGAAAGCGCCAAATTCCTTTTAATTGACTTTTCTTTTAATGGAATACACAAGTATAGATTGCCGCAAAATATTCATAGCTATGGCAGGTAGCCTAGACAATCTCTGTTTATGGTCAGCATCATACGCCACCATTTTTTAGGTACCCAGAGCTCTTCCCAGTTATCTTTTAATTCTCTGTCATCCTGGTATACACAGAAGTCTAGTATTCCCATTTTACAACAGGAAAACTAAGTCCAATTGAAGATTTAACTCCCTTTGATGACCAATTTGAGATAAATTATTAGTAAGATTCCAATGGAGAACCTATTTCAGTTAATAATAACTTCCTTATAGGATTATTATAAGGATTAAAGCGATTAATACATGCAGAATGGGCATATCGTAAGCACTCGAAATATGTTAGCTGTTACTATGATCATTTTTATTAGTTATTTCCTCTGACTCTAAAAGTAGAATTCAGTTCAAAATATTACAGATATATTTTCCATCTGCTTACTCTGCAGTTGGTTCTTGATTTCCCTTCCTGACTCTATCTATTTAGTCCCTCACCAGGATTTGGGAATTGCAACTCTAGAGCTGGGGTCTGTCTATCCCAAGGGTTTTTTTTGTTTGTTTTGTTTTGTTTTTTGAGACAGAGTCTCACTCTCTTGCCTGGGGCGAGTGCCGTGGCGTCAGCCTAGCTCACAGCAACCTCAAACTCCTGGGCTCGAGTAATCCTACTGTCTCAGCCTCCCGAGTAGCTGGGACTACAGGCATGCGCCACCATGCCCAGCTAATTTTTTCTGTATATATTGTTAGCTGTCCAATTAATTTCTTTCTATTTTTGGTAGAGACGGGGTCTCGCTCTTGCTCAGGCTGGTCTCAAACTCCTGAGCTCAGGACGATCTGCCCACCTCGGCCTCCCACAGTGCTAGGATTACAGGCATGAGCCACCGCGCCCGGCCTATCCCAAGGGTTTTTAACCTTTTTTTGTGCCACAGACCCCTATAGCAGTCTGGTGAAACCTAGAGATCCCTTCCGGAACAGTATCTTTCAATGCATAAAGTATATTGGGTTGCAGAGGAAGTAATTATACTGTTATTATATATTGTCTAGCAAAATATTTCCAAAAAATGAATATATAATTCAGTAAATATATGTGCTTCTTTATTAATGCATCTTTATTTAGTGGTGGGTATAATTACCATAATTTTGAAGTAGAGGTGAAGGCAAAATACTGCAAAATATCTGTACTAATTGTGATGTGATGTGAAAACATCTATGATTTCTGTTGATGATCAAGTCAAAGATATTATTCAATTCTGCTCTGGTTTGTTGCTTACATTCATAATGCAAGGACATGCTAATTTTCACTTAGAGACGGGTTTTTTTAAGATGTGATCTGTTTCCCCATTCAGTTCTATCCCTGGACCCTCCAGGGACTCCAGGATAATAACCCTGTCCTACACTCTGGCAGCAATGAATGCCAGATACACAATCACTTTAAGCACACTTCCCTGGTTCACTCCCCCACCCCCAACCCAGCGCCCTAACAAAGCCTGTGAGTTAGTGGGTGAGAAGTGCAGCTTGGAGACTGCCCAAGACTTCTCCCTGCAGCCTGGACAGGAAGCACAGAGATATTCTCAATCACCTGGTCTACAATCCTCAGCCCTGGTTTTCTTTCTTCCTAGGAAACAGGAGCAGACCGACCCTAGCACAAAGGAGCAACACACCGTCTGGCCCTCTCAGCACCAAGTGGGGAACAGCCCAGACCTAGAGGTTTACAATGTCATAAGAAAACAAAGTGAAGCTGACTTAGCTGAGACCCGGCCAGACCTGAAGAATATTTCATTCCGGGTGTGTTCCGGAGACGCCACTCCCGATGACACTTCCTGTGACTATGACAACATGGCCGTGAACCCATCAGAAAGTGGGTTCGTGACTCTGGTGAGCGTGGAGAGTGGATTCGTGACCAACGACATTTATGAGTCCTCCCCAGACCGAATGGGAAGGAGCAAGGAGTCTGGATGGGTGGAAAATGAGATATATGGTTATTAGGATGCATGAAAAAAAACCTTGAAAGGACAAGGATGGGAAAGAAATGAGAAGCAAAATTCTATTTTCTATAAGGAAAATACGTGAAGGTCTATGAAAATGCTCAGATCAGGTCCTGTGGGTGAGCATGTGGCCCCCATTAGCCTCTGTTGGATCCCCCAAGTTTTGGCTGTACCCTTCATCCTAGCCTCTCACCCAGCTCAACCTTACGAGACAGAAAGTATCTTGCCCAGGGTCTGGCACATAGTAGAGTTTCAATAAATGTCAGTTAGTTGGTTA
>RJWJ010014224.1:0-38320 GCA_004363605.1 Indri indri | reverse complement strand
ACCACACACACACACCCCCCACACACACACCCATGTACACACACCACACACACACATATACACACACCGTACACACACACCCATGTACACACACCACACACACATACACACACATACACACACCGTACACACACGCACACCCATATACACACACCACAGATACAAACACACCATGTACACATATACGCACACCACCCACAACACATACAGCATGTACACACAACACACACACCACACACACGTATAATATGCAATGCGCATGTCGTACTCATACCACAATACACAATACACGCACCGCACACGTACCACGCTCGCACGTATGCAGACGTCAACACCCCACCCTCGTGGCACCACGGTCTCAGTGGGAAAGTTGAAGAAGCACGTCCTTCCATCCCGGGGTCGCCGTGGGAGACCTGCTGTGTGGTCTCTGGCGGCTGACACTGTAGATGGAGAAATACGGAGCGCATGCGACGCCTGACCCTAATGTCGTGGCTTTCTGGGTTTTTCCAGATGATCATTCTAGGGTGATTCTGAGCCAAGTGGACGGCATCCCCTGTTCCGACTACATCAACGCCTCCTACATAGACGTAAGTCGGCAGTGCCCCTGTCCCCGGCCTGCGCGACGCGCTCGCTGGGCCATGTGGGGCCGGGAGTGGGTCATGACCAGTGGGCACTTTCTCCTCTGGTGCCAGGAGTGCAGAGTGTCACCACCTTTCCTGGCCGTTTGGCCCTAAGCACTGAGAGCGTGGAACCATCCTCGCTTTTCGAGCGAGCGTCTGCCTCTGGGACTCTGTTTTCAAGAGACAGAGATAAGCGCAGAAGATGTTCATTACAGCATTATTTATATTACTGCAAAATAGAACAGGAGGGGCCCAGTTAAACAAACTGAAGTAAAAGCATGTGCAGTGGATTCTTAAGAATCCATTTTACTTGGTCTTTAAAAGATCATGTAATATAAGTTGTAAAATTCTCATTAAAAATACAACATAAAAGAATTTGTACACATTAACCCGATCAGAACATACAAATGTCTGTGCATCTGCTTGCGTGCATGCCTCGGAAGGTATTCACAGAGGAAAGACTAGTGAGGAACCATATGAAATAGCATTTGTTATTTCTGAAATCACTGGTGAGCTTTTTTTCTTACTTTTTCCTGTGTTTTCCAAATTTTCCGTGATGAGTACGTGTTCCTTTCCTAATAACAATAAAAAATCCATTCAGCAAAGATAACTCTGAAAACTTGTAAATCTGATTTTGCTTTTCCAGGGTTACAAAGAGAAGAATAAATTCATAGCAGCTCAAGGTAAGCTTTTTATTAAGTTAATTTCTGAACATAATTTTGGTAAAATGATGTGAATGGCTATTGTTTCCTTATTTGTATGCCAACAATACCAAGGATTTACATCAGGGTTTTTTATGTGTGTTTGCATTTAACAGACATGTTAGATGTCTGTGGATGCGTACAGACACACACACATGTATTTCCGCACCTGCGTGATTTCAACGCAGGCACACAGTGGCCCACTGGTTGCCATTCTATCACGCTGATGCTCGCGTCAGATAACTGAATGTCTCTCAGCTGGCTGAGCGCTACAGGGGCCCACCTGCCATCGGTCGTCATCTGCAGGAACTGGTTCTACGTGCAGTTAGGTGTCAGCGGAGCTGAAACTAGCCTTCTCACACATCCTCACTCTTAGGCCAGGAGTCTAAAAGTATACATCAAAATCACCTGGGAAGGCCGGGTGTGGTGGCTCATGCCTGTAATCCCAGCCCTCTGGGAGGCCGAGGCTGGAGGATCGCTTGAGGCCAGGAGTTCAAGACCAGCCTGAGCAAAAGCGAGACCCCATCTCTACTAAAAATAGAAAAATTAGCCCGGTGTGGTGGTGTGCACCTGTCATCACAGGTACTTGGAAGGCCAAGGCAGGAGGATTGCTTGAGCCCAGGAGTGTGAGGTTGCTGTGAGCTATGTTGACGCCACTGCCCCCCAGCCTGGGTGACAGTGCAAGACCTTGTCTCCAAAAAACAAAAAAAAATCAACTGGGGAGCTTGTTACCTCCTGAGACAAAAGGGGACACCCAGACACATCACACACGGAGGACAGCAGCGTCAGTGAGCCTGACACACACTGGCTGAAACAGATAAAGCGCATCTCTCTCTCATAAGCAGACGTCGAAATGGAGGGTTGTAACAACAGCTCACTCAGGGCAGGGGCTTCTCTACCTTCCTGCGCATCCGCAGTGTGCAGTTCACCCTCAGGCTGCAGAATGGCTGCTGTGCCACCAGGCACTGTGTCTGTATTCAGACAGGAGGTGGATAAAGGGCACAGGACTTTCTTCTAGTGACCTTTTATTTTTTGTTCAGATCCCCTTCCTAGGGACTTGCGCTCTTATCTTACTGGACGGCACCATGGTCAGAGAGTGAGCTTTTCACAAAGGAAAGAGGGTTAGAAATGAAGCACCAGTCAGCCTGGGGTCAGCCTCTCTCTCTCTCACACACACACACGCACACACACGCGCGCACCTACCTGTCCTGATTCAGGGTTCTGGGGTGGGGCCTTGTATTCCGAGGCCTTAACAAGCACTTGGACATGCAGCCCTAGACCCAGCCCTCATCCGACACCCCCTCCTCGCCCACGGATGGGGAAGCCCAAACCGGCTGCGACTGCTTAGCGCCCGGGGGCTTCCTGGCTGGAGTGGGGCGAGCGTGGCAGGACAGGCCGGGAAGGCAGGAGACCTGCTGGCCCCTCCCAGCCTCCGCGTTCTGCAGCACGTCGTCGGGCACGAACTGTCCCGCCAGCCCACGACCCCTCTTGCACCCCAGAGACGGAGGTGGACAGCCATCCCCGGGCCCACGGCCGGGGTGTGGGTGGGACTCCCCAGCGACTTCTCTTTATGCCTTTTGACTTTGGAACTGTCCTCTGATACAGGCCCTAAACAGGAAACGGTTAACGACTTCTGGAGAATGGTCTGGGAGCAAAAGTCCGCCACCATCGTCATGCTGACCAACCTGAAAGAAAGGAAAGAGGTGAGCCCGGCAGCCCGCGCGTGATGCGACTTCCTGCGGGCCGCTGCTGCTGCTTGGCGGGGCGCTCACCGCTTCCTCTCCCCCTCTCCTTATCGCCGTGGGGAAGAGTCGAAGCACTCGCCGGCAGCGCTTTTATCATGAAATAACCGCCCCCCGCTCCGTGTTCGTGTTCGCAGTGTCTTAGGGCTGTGACCTGCGGGGTAACAATGACACCAATGACACGAGGGTTTTCTTGTACTCCCAGCTGAGCGCGGGTCCCCGCCCACCACCGGCTCTGACTCCGTGGCGGGAGCAGTGGCTCGTGGAACGTAGACTTTGAGCAGGTTGAGCATATAACGTGGCAGGCCTAGACCGTGAATGGAAACGATTTCATGCTTATCGTCCAGACTAGAGAAATGCACGTGACAAACAAGGTGTCCTGAAAGAGTGTCGATTTGTCATGACGTACATGGAATTAGCTGTTTCTGAAGCACAGAGGGATGCATGTGCGTTACGGTGTACGAATTCGGAACGGCTACAAAGCAGAGAAGCTGAACCGATTCGTCTCCTAATGCCAGGAGTGCTCATTAGCATCCGCTCTGCGGGGCCCGCTGTGTCCCAGCCAGGACGGGGCTTGCACGCTGCCCAGCCCCGACAGCACGCAGGCCACGTGGCCAGCACTCCGGGGAAGGGTGGCTTGTTTTAAACAGAAGTGCCAGGCCTTGGGGGCTCAGCTGGGGCAGAGACGAGGCAGGAGCCCCGGGAAGGGCAGGCCCTGCGGCACCGTGGTCCCCACTGCACACCTTGCTGATTGCGTCCACACCAAAAGGCACTGGGAAAAGCCTCCAGGCACCATTTCTGGTCAGGGATAGGATGGGGGTTTTGTTTCATTTTCAAGGGAGTCGGAACAGGGCTGGGGAGGGCCCCCCTTCTCACGGTGCGAACCCTGCCCTTGTCATCCTTTGTCATCAGAAAGAGTGACGGGAGGGAAGCAGGGGATTCCCGGGGCAGGACACTTAACCCTGGCCTGGCTGGGGCGGTGGAGGAGCCCCACGCCGTAGAAAAGGAGCCCAACCCTTCGCGGAGGGCCTCGCGGTGCCCGGCCACACGGGGCCCACAGGGACCGGTCTTCCTGGGGGCCGTCTCTCCAAACACGGGACCAGCAGGAGCAGCGGGACGCGGAGAACACCCCCGTTTCCCCCCCGGCCACTCTGCTGCCGCGTCACTTGGCATTTTGTGTCTGGATTTTTCCACTCCTGTGACTCAGAGCCGGGCTGCTTCTGTGGCTCGAGTCTCATCATCTCGGGTGAAATCATTTCTCAATCGAGTTCCCTTTTTCTTAGTTGCTCACATGCCTGTTGCGGGCTCCTCGGCCTCCACATCCTGGGGCCGCGCGTTGCGCAGTGCGGCTGCTCTGGCATTGTGTGGTCTGGCTGGGGGCGGGGGGCCGCGGGCGTCAGAAAACAGCTGTGGACACTGAGCCCTCTGGGGGCCTGGACGTGTCCTCTGTCCCCACCAAGAGCCACTCCAGGCAGGACTCTCCAGAGGGTCTCCAGGCTCCTGGGCCTGGAACTCCAGGACCCTCAGGTGTTGCTGCTCCTCTGAGACCCTCTGTGAGCGCAGAGCAGCCTGGAGCAGGCTGCAGAGGAGGACGACTGTCCCATGGACGTCATAACACAAGGAGGCTGGTCTCCCGTAAACACTAGACACTTTTTGTTTCATAAGATTGTTAATCCTGTGAACCGACCAGCTAGCTGTTCTGTGCACGGGCCACTCCCAGCATGGAAGTCTGATGTCCTGAAGGTTTGTGAAATGCCAGAGACGATTCTGTGGCACATTGAGCAGATCTTATCCCACGTCAGGTGGGTCCTCATCACTCATGAAGTCCCTGCCGACGGAGGACTTACGGGAGGGGCTGCAGATGAAAAGGCCTCCTGGAACTTGTGTTTTGGGTCATTTTGATTTTGGAGGGTGGGAAGGCGAAGAAATGGCCTCTCTGGAGCGCCGTGCCGTCTTCTGCACACCACACGGCGGCTCGGCCGCGTTGGAGAAAGACGAGGATCGTTAGGTCGATCACAGGTTCATTGCTCGTGAACAGCAAGCTGGTGGCAATTTTGTCTCAGTGAACTGAGCAGGAAAAAACAAAGTGCTGAATTCGATGGGAAATGTTTGGGGAAGGCGTCCTCACACCCCAGCCTGAGGGTCACTTTGGGTTAGGTGCCCAGCTCTGAAGGCTCAGCACTGCCCGTCTGTGGTCAGTTCGGCGCAACGTGTGGATTAGTGAATGAGTGAAGGAAGGAGGTGTCATTGAAATCAGAAACCTCTAGGGTCCTAGGCGTAGTCTCAGGGCCGCCTGGAACCAGGCGTGTGGCCTCAGTTTCCCGATTTATAAGGCAAGCACTTGCTGTGCGCTCTCTCAGCTCCCGGAGCAGTCTGACCCTCGGCTGGTGTGTGTGAGGCCTTGTGTGGATGGCCGGGGGGACAGGACAGGACAGTGACTGAGGATCTATTTGTTTCTATTAACTTGTTCTGTGCAGGAAAAGTGCTATCAGTACTGGCCCGACCAGGGCTGCTGGACCTACGGAAACATCCGGGTGTGTGTGGAAGACTGCGTGGTTTTGGTGGACTACACGATCCGGAAGTTCTGCATACAGCCAGTAAGCACTGGGGAGCACACATTTTGAAGACGACACTTGCCCCCACCCCAGTGCTGCAGTGGCCGTGGCCAGGCTGTGACAGGGGTGGGCGAGTTAGTTGCCTGAGACTCGAGAGGCATGTGCGCTTGGGTCTGCAGAGAACATCGGATACTCCTGGCCCCCTGTGACCATCCCGGGCCTCTTCAGGAGGAGGATGAGTCAGGTGCAGGAGCCCAGGTTGGGCCCCCACAGGAACACGGTGTCATTTCACACACTGGAATTGTGAGGCAGGATTCTTTTAACACTTTCTATATTATGTCTGAAACCGCCTCATAATTGTTCACGCTTATTTCCTACTGCTCCCCCCACAAAGGATTTAAGGCAGACTTCAGTAAAAATGCCTGTATACAAAGCAGGTGAAATGAAGAATTAAGAGAGATTTAAAAATCATAGAGGAAACAGAAGGTCATACGATCAGGATTTAAAGATAGAGTGATTGCCATAATTAGGTCACACAGTGTGAGTCTGAGGTTCCTAGAAGGCACGGCAAAGAAGGGAAAAGGATGAGCTTTATTGCTCTTGTTATCCCTGCTCACCCCTCTCCCAGACGTGGGCTCGCAGGTGTGCACACACATGCACACATTGTACTTCCAAGTACACCGTGTATAACCTTCCGTGGTCTAGAGCAGGGGAATTAAACTCTTGGGCTCTGGGTACGAAAGCTGAGGGGCACTCTGAGGATGGGTCTGGGAGTCTCCGGTGAGTAGGCCGATGACATCATCTCTTCTCCCAGATGTAAGATGTTTTCGAACATGAAAGGATGTGCTTTGGGCAATTACTCAGGACAATAGGCCCACGGTGGGACTGTCCGGGCAATGCGGGGCATGGCCACCCTGCTGCAAGTGGGGTCCGTGAGCATTAGGACCAGCTTTGGGGGTGCGTCTGGCTACTTGGGTCCTACTGGGGGCCCTGCTGTTTGGCGCCCCGTCCAGAGCCGCCAGAGTAAGCGCCAGGCTCCCTCGCTCAGGGCGTCCACGCCTTGGACGGGCCCCTCCTGCACGCGGCCCCAGTGCCGGGAGCCCACGCGTCCTCAGAACGAGACCTTGTGGGGCAGGGTGCAGCCGCCCCACCCCACTCTCGTTTCCGTGTCCCCTGCAGCAGCTGCCCGACGGCTGCAAGGCCCCCCGGCTCATCTCACAGCTGCACTTCACCAGCTGGCCCGACTTCGGGGTGCCCTTCACCCCCATCGGGATGCTGAAGTTCCTCAAGAAAGTGAAGGCGCTCAACCCCGCGCACGCCGGGCCCATCGTGGTGCACTGCAGGTACCGCGGCTGGGCTGCTGGGAGGACGCGCCCCGCCTGGGAAATGGCTGGGGCAGAGGCTGGCAGGGTGGCGTGAACACGAACGCGTGGCGACTGCGCGATGGCCCCGAGGACCCCACGGGCAGAGAGCTGGAGGGAGGGCTGGCCCGGCGCGTTCTGTGGCAGCAGAGCCCCCTCCTCACCCCAGTGTGGAAAACCGACAAAAGCTGAGGGAGCCGGGTTGAGGAGGGAGTGGGGCTCTGGGCACCTCCCCCAGGGACTCCCAAGTCACCTCGGGGAACCAAGGGGGAAACCGCGAGTCTGCAGGAAGGACACCCCCCCCCCCCGCCGACACACACGCGCGCGCGCGCACACACAATGCGCGCACACACGTTTGTAGACGAGCACACTGAGCCTCGCAGGGGCCACGGATGCCCCCAGCACACAGTGTCCTCCGGGCATGCCATCCTGGGCACTGGGGCAGAGGACTGGCTGCCACTTCCCACTCTCAGCCTCAGTTTTCCCAGCTGTAATAGCAAGGACAACCTTGGGGGGGGCCTGTGACTTGTGTCTGGGTGGGCTTTGCATGACACAAGGAACAACTGTAAGCCGAGGCCACCACCGTGGCCTCCTGGCCAGAGTCCTCCTGACCATGGAGAGCCCTGCTTGTTCCTGCCAGCGTGTGCCTCCCCCGGGGCCACTTTGTTTCCAGCTGTTACAGACAGGTTCATTCTGAGTATCTCAGCACTGCGAGGGACAAAAGCCACCTGTGTGCAGGGATGCAGGTGCCCTGCACCTGTCACACAGATGTTCAGGAGAAGCAGTCCGAGACTCTGGCAGAATGGGCTTTCGCCAAGTCTGAGCAGACCCCGTCACTGGGGCCAAGCAGGGCGGGTCCCCACCCCACACACCCTCCAATGCAGCCTGTGCTGGTGGGATTTGCAGGTCAGGTAACAGGAATCTGTCAGACAACACCTGACTTGATGCCCCGAGACAGGTGAAATTATTCGCTCAGTTTGACAGAGGAGGAGGCTGAGTCCCAGAGGTGCTGCATCGCTGATCCAGGGTCCCCAGGGACAGACCCAGGATGCTAGTTACACGAGTGATAAGAAGAAGTAGTGTTTGATAACTGAGGAAAAGTTATCCATGTAGCCTTATGCCAAGCTGGCTGCAAGGCGCTTTTTGATGGTAATCTGTTAGTGGTTTCCGCAGTCGGCAGAGGACAGCCACGATTGCGTCGCTGAGACTGCAGCGCCCTCTGGTGACCTCGCCGTAGGTTTGCTGTTCATCAACCAAAGAGAAGTTGCGCTGGGGACCTGGATGCAGGGCGTGTCCTTCCGTTTCCATGTGCAGGCATCCACCGCCTGCTGTTTACCTCAGGGTGAATGTGACTCACCAGGGCCCTCTCCCTTCCTCCCTGAAGCGCGGGCGTGGGCCGGACAGGCACCTTCATCGTCATCGACGCCATGATGGACATGATGCATGCAGAACAGAGGGTGGACGTGTTCGAGTTTGTGTCCCGCATCCGCAATCAGCGCCCGCAGATGGTCCAGACCGATGTGAGTCCTGCCTCCTTCTCACCCTGGTCTGAGCTTCACAAAGCACCCGGGGCTGGGGCCACACAGGCTGCCGGACTCACTGCCTGGCCCACGTTGGGGACCCTGGCTCCGATCGGCAGGTGGCAGCCGCCGTGGCATGTCCAGGGCCCCCCAGCTTCACTCCCACTCTGCACCTCCCCATGGGACCCCGTGGCTCCTTCACTCTCCTCACTCTCATCCGGCGCATCCTGTTGGGAGAAGGGGTGACCGTATCCCCCCAGGGGGTGCAGAACAGCCCCTGGCATGCTCAGGAAATGCCAGCTGCCACCATCTTTATTCAGTGGCATGAATGGTCATTATACGCGGCCATCAGTCTGGCTCTCGCCCCAGACCTCCTTGCGCTGGCAAAAAGAGAAGGAAAACAGAACAGCCCCCTTTGGCTGCTGAGCCCCGCCGGGCAGAGCCTGCGGGCAGAGGTGAGGGTGTGGGTGCTCCTGTCCCGCAGATGCAGTACACGTTCATCTACCAAGCCTTACTGGAGTACTACCTCTACGGGGACACGGAGCTGGACGTGTCCTCCCTGGAGAAGCACCTGCAGACGCTGCACGGCGCCACCTCCCACTTCGACAAGGTCGGGCTGGAGGAGGAGTTCAGGGTGAGTGCGGGGACCGCGTCGAGGCTGAGGAAGCTGGGGGGGCGGGGCAGCTGGCCGTGTATGCGAGGCCTCCTTCAGTCACGTGCCCTCTGATTAACCCCAGAGAAAACAGGGAGCTACCCGGGCCAGTGACTTGCGAGAAGCGTCAGGGGCCTTTCAGAGCCTCGCGGGGCCGGGCAGGGCGTGTGCCCAGTGTGCCTGTGTCCCAGTGCTGAGGGGACATCCTAAGACAGAGATAGATATTTCCTTTGCACAGGAGCCCTCTTGGGTAGTGTGGCCCAAGGGTGAGCACTTTGCTCTTGAGTGTCAGAGTTGTAACTGCGTCGTTGTGTCCTTCTCGGCCGCAGAAACTGACGAACGTCCGCATCATGAAGGAGAACATGAGGACGGGCAACCTGCCAGCCAACATGAAGAAGGCCCGAGTCATCCAGATCATCCCGTGTAAGGCTCGCGGGCGGCACCGGCTACCAGGCCAGGGCCACTTACCTCTGTCAACCGGGCCACAGCAGGGTGTCCTCCGGGCCCAGGCTAGGGGTCTTGGGTCCCGTGTCAAGTGTCAGGAAGGACAGGCCCACCTGTGAAGCACCAGGTGACCCAGACAGGTCATGGGCTTAGCGGGGAAGGCCAGGGAGGGCTTCACGGAGGTGAGATTTGCGGCAGGCGTGCCTTGGGGCTTCCCGAATCAGAATCCGAGTCCCCCATCATTCAGTGCTCCCCGAGCCTGGCCGGAGGCACGTCCCCCCTCACACAAAAGGGAGCAAGTGCTTTGGCCAAGGTCATGCAGGCGGACTCAGCTGAGACCTTCTAGGGAAAGCCTTTGGCCTTGGGGAGGGCAAGAAGCGGGCCCAGGGTGGAGTCGGGACTCTGGCCTGCACCCAGATGGGGCGGGGAGGGCAGGCCTGGCAGGGCGTGGAAGTGCAGAGGCCGAGGCCAGCGAGGAGGCCGACTCCGCAGGCATCCGAGGCACACGGAAGGGTGTGGGACGCTGCCCCGCTTGAGGAAAACAGGGTGCGCGTCATCATGGACCTGTCCTCGCCATGCGCTGCCGGGAATGGAAGGTTCCTGGGGGCTTGGGGAAGCCCTCCCCAGCCTCAGACACCGATCCCTTGTGGCTCTGGCGTCCTGCCGGCTGCTCTAGGGCCCCGCCTGGTCACATGCCTTTTACTCCTTAAACGCAGTGTTTTCAGTGCTTATATTTGGGTATGTATTATATTGATTCATGAACAATGAAAATGATAACTGGATTATTTTCAGAGCTTTCCTACAAAAAAAAACACAAACAAGTTTACATTTTGTAATGTAAACTTTCCAGAGAGTTGGCTTTGCTTAGCAACTTTGTTAATAGGCTCTACTTTGAAAGCTTGTAGTGACAGAGTGAAGTTTGCGAGGCGGGACAGTGTTTGAACTAACTGAAGAAAACACTGCTTTGCAGACGACTTCAATCGAGTTATCCTTTCCATGAAGAGGGGACAGGAATACACAGACTACATCAACGCCTCCTTCATAGACGTACGTATAGTGGCCTCAGCTGTGCTGAGTGCGGAACTGTTTCCTTCACATCTGGCCACACAGACTCTTGATTACATCAGAAAGAATTGACACTTTTCCAGAAACTCAACAATTTTGTTAGCAGAATTCCTTGCTTAAAAAACTGATAATGTGTCATGGGATTAAGAAAAAAATGGATAGTAAACTTTGGAAACAGAAGGATATGGACTCACTGCTAAGTAATTGGCTATTTTTTCATTCTGCTTTCAGTATATAGCCATTTTTCTTTTACATATCTATTGCACATCAATTATATATCCAGAGCTTCTGAGAACTTTCTCTTATGTGATTTCTGTAACATGTACTCATGTGGACAATACAATTATGTTTTGTGTGTTTTTTTTGAGACAGAGTCTCACTCTCTTGCCTGGGGTGAGTGCCATGGCGTCAGCCTAGCTCACAGCAACCTCAAACTCCTGGGCTCAAGCGATCCTACTGTCTCAGCCTCCCGAGTAGCTGGGACTACAGGCATGTGCCACCATGCCCGGCTAATTTTTTCTATATATATATTTTAGCTGTCCAATTAATTTCTTTCTATTTTTGGTAGAGACGAGGTCTCGCTCTTGCTCAGGCTGGTCTCAAACTCCTGAGCTCAGAACGATCCGCCTGTCTCGGCCTCCCAGAGTGCTAGGATTACAGGCGTGAGCCACTACAATTATGTTTAGAACACATAGACACAGGTTTTCTTCATGCACAACGGCATTAGCAGAGAAATGGGCAAGAGAAAGTGTTGTAGCTAAATGCGTGTTAATGTTACTATTTGCAGATGAGAAAACTGTGGCAGAAGTTAGCAGAGTCCTAGTGGAGGACCTGGGATTTGAACCCCCTTCCTCCAACTCCACGCACAGGGTGCTCTGCACCAGTGTGATGCTAATCTAGCTGAAACACGCAGACACGTGTCAGAACCAAAGCCACTGGGTGCTTTGAGGTGGTCACAAGCCACTGGTAGTTGGAAATACCCATTCGTAGCTGACTCAGGTGCTGAGGTGGAGGAGTATAGTTTTCAGATAACAGGAGCATCTTGACCTGTTTCTTGGGCACGTGCAATGCTTCGTGGCACCCCATGCCCGCTGGGGTTCGGTTCAGGCCGTGGAAGATTGCAGGGTTTCCCTCTTCAGGCCTCGGGCTGTCCTGAGCGCATGTGCAGGGAGTGGAACGGGTGTGGAAGGAAGTCAGATTTTAACCCCTGCTCCCCCATTTGAAGGGCTACCGACAGAAGGACTATTTCATCGCCACCCAGGGGCCCCTGGCGCACACGGTGGAGGATTTCTGGAGGATGGTCTGGGAGTGGAAGTCCCACACGATCGTGATGCTGACTGAGGTGCAGGAGAGAGAGCAGGTGAGGGGGGCCACCCAGCCCGGGCCCTCTGGGGGCCCTCTGGGCACCTACAGGGACAGTAGCCACTCTTGACGAATGTCTCACCTGCCGTCAGTCCTGCAAACACGTGGGTGGGGCTGAGCCAGGACGACTGGGCACCCTTTCCTTTTGTGGGAGAGGGTGGGTTTAACCATAACTACCTACTGTCTTTTATTCTTAACCTACCTTTCATTTAACCTGCCTTGACATTCTGTCATTTTGTATTGGCCAAGAGCACAGGCTGTGGGAGAAAAAGACATTATTAACTTTTTCCAAGACAAAGACACAGGCACTGATATGTGTACCTAATGGTATCGTCCTGGTTGAATTGAATGAACTAAATGTTTCCCTTTTCGCAGAGATCCATCCCTGCTTTCTTGTATTTATTTAATAACATAACATAATAAACACCTGTAAACCCACCATCCAACAGAAAAGCCAAATTTCAGAAATAATGTAGCTCTATCCAGATCCTCCCCCAAGACATAACTACTGCCCCAAATTTGTGTTTTGATTTCTTTGCTTTCAAAAAAAAACCAGCTTTATTGAGATATAATTCACCTACCATCCAATTCATCTTCTTAAAGGGTACAATTCAGTAGATTTTATTATATTCACAGAGTTCTGCAACCATCACCTCTGTCCAATTCCAGATCATTTTCATCACCCCAAAAATAAGTCCCATCCCATAATAGTCACTCCAAGTGGCTCCCCCGGCAGCCACTACTCACCACTCTACTTTCTGATGCTACAGATTTGCCTGTTCTGGACACAAATATGAATGGAATCATACCATGTGGCTTTTCTGTGATTGGGTTCTTTCACTTAGCATGTTTTCAAGGCTCACCCGTGTCGTAGCATGAATCAGTGCTTCATTCCTCTTTATTGACAAGTAGGATTCCGTTGCATGGATATCCATTTTGTTTACCAATTCACCAGTTGATGGACTTTGGGTTGTTTATACTTTTCCAAAGTGGATGTGGTTTCAAAGTGGACACCAGCAATGTGTAAGACATGTCGTTGATCTACACAGCTTATACAGCATTCTCAGGCATCCTGATTTTTGTAATGGAGCAAATGTAAACATTATTTCTTTGCGGCTTTGATTTGCATCTCTCTGATTCCTATGAGGTCGAGCATCACTTCACATACTTGTGGATGGCATATTTCCTCTTGTGCACAACGCCTTGCCTTTCACCCATTTTTCTTTGAGTTGTTTGCCCTTTTCTTTACTGATTTATAAGAGTTCTTTATGTATTCTTGATACTAGTCCTTTGTGAGTTTTATGTATTGCAAACATCTTTTCACAGTTTGTGGCCTGTCTTTTCATTCTATTAATAATGTTTGTTGATGAAGAGAAGTGAATTTTATTGTAAGCTCATGTTTCAATTTTTTTGTGTCATGGTTGATTAGCTCTTTGGGGGTCTTGTTTTGTAAATCTTTGTATACCTTAAAGTGAAAAAATGCTTTCTTCTTCCAAGGGTTTCACAGTTTTGTTTTTGGCCTTAAGTCTTAACCCATCTTGGTTCACTTTTATTAAGGGTCAAGACTACTATATCTGGTAGTACAGGTTGTACACTGCCCAACTCTAGGCAGAGCTGGGGCATTCATATTAGTCCAGGTAGGGTTTGAGTCAGGGATCCAATTTCACTTTTCTCATACGGAAAACCAATTTTTCCTGCTCCATCTATTGAATAATCTCTCCTTTTTATCATGTGGCAATGTTCCATATACACGTGTCTGTTTCTGGTTTCTGTGCTGTTCCCTTGATCACCAGGCATTCACAGGCATTCATATTCATGTGCTATTTTTTGGTCAGATTAAATATGTTAAATGATTTGAGACCAATTCTGCATCATTGAGTCAAAACTGCCAGGAGCAAATTATTTATTATGAGACTTAAAATTTTATTTTCTCTCTCAAGGATAAATGCTACCAATATTGGCCAACAGAAGGCTCAGTTACTCATGGAGATATAACAATTGAAATCAAGAGCGACACCCTTTCTGAAGCCATCAGCATACGAGACTTCCTGGTCACCTTCAATCAGGTACTGTTGCTGTAGCTCTTTAAACTCTTGTAGACCTAATGAACCGCCACCGTCACTCAGGGTTCTGCTTGTCATTGTACCAGAACGTGGCTCTGCACCTGTCGTGCTCCTCTGGAGGCCGTGTGACTTTGAATGCCCCGCAGGTTTAATGTGGAGCCACGTTATCCCGTGGCAGGTCTCTTGTAAAATTCACACCTCCATAGCCACCTGCCTCCTTGCTGGGGGCCGAGGATGGTGGGGCAGAGAGGTGACTCCGAGGGGTGCCCACTGTGCTTCACTGCTTCCCGCTCCTGTCTGAGGAGAATGACATTAGCTGGGGCAGGAGGCACAAAGGGGATGAATGAAGCCACAGAGCCCTCTCAGGCCTTCGTCCCGGTGTTTTTTTCAGAGCCCCCAGCTGTCCCTATCCCCACTGGGGCCTGGGCTCTGCTCACACTCTATCTTGGAAAAGAATGAGAATCCAGGTCAATCTCGGGTAGCATGACTCACCTGTGGGACTTGGCTCTGAGCTCGAGGTGGACAGCACAGCAAAGTGCGCTTGCCCGGAGACTAGTTGTCCTCCTCCACACCAGCAACGGAATGGCCCGGTCCACTAGACTCACGTCCAGCCTCTGATGGGGAACGTGGTGCCCCAGCTTCTTGGGAAAGATGATCCCTTCCCTCAAGCAGAGCTGCAAAGGATCCCCAGAAGGGTTGTGGGGTGCTGTCGGGACACCAGGGGACATACTCTGGATGTCTTGCTCCCCACTCAGAAGGAAACAGCAAACTCCTGGCCTCTGCTTTTGGGCGAGCGCAACGAGCAACCTTCAGGCTGCCCAGGTGGGGATCCTGGCGGTGCAAAAGACCCAGGGAGGGCTCCACACCTCAGCTGATCCCTGCAAGGGGAGGGCAGTGGGCTTGGGACTGTCCCTGGGGGCAGCACTGAGATGCCCCTTCCTCCTGCAGCCGCTGGCCCGCCAGGAGGCGCAGGTCCGCATAGTGCGCCAGTTCCACTTCCACGGCTGGCCCGAGATCGGGATCCCGGCCGAGGGCAAAGGCATGATCGACCTCATCGCGGCCGTGCAGAAGCAGCAGCAGCAGACGGGCAACCACCCCATCACCGTGCACTGCAGGTGAGCACCAGGCCTCTGGGCAGGGCCTCCGGGCAGGTGGTCACGGGCTACACTCCCCGGTGTTACCTTCCCTTACACACACGCATAACTGCACATAGATGCATAAATGTCATCTTATCATGCACGCATTTTGGAGGGAGGAGTCGGGAAGTGACTCATACACACATTTCCATGTGCTTTTGAAGTCATGAAAAATTGCCAAGCAAAGCTCGGACAAACGCGCGCAGGTACTTCAAGTGGCTCATGTTCATTGTGAAAGACCACCCTGGTTCCGGCTGCAGTGCCCACCACCACCCGCCCATCCTCTCCCTGGGCTGGGGGAGCAACGGGGACTGCTAAGAGAGGCTGGAGCCACGCTGGCTCCCAAGTCAGGCCCAAGGTCAGAGGCACGCAGCCACAGACACCCCTAGGGACATCCGAGCCCCCAGCGAAGACCCGGCATGCAGTATACGAGGGTGGGAGGGTGAATCTGGCCCAGTCTCAAACTGGCCCACTCACCTCTCTGCACCTGTGTAGACCTGGGTCTGCCCTCGACACCCTTGTGAAGCTCTTCCAAGCAGCAGTTTGGGGTGTTCTTATTCTTGAGTGGTGCTCGTTTGCTCCTAAGACTGCAGTTATGCTTCTTTGCTCACACCTTGGCTTGAGGTCTTCGTGGCTGCTGTCCACCCTGGCCACTGCCCACACCTTGCAGCCAAGGAACCGGGCTTAGGCCGTCAGGGACTCTCCACATCTGGAACCGCCTAACGCACTCCTGGCCTGGCCAGCAGGTGGAGTGCACACCTCGGTTTTCAGTTCCCGGTGTCTTCTGAGAGGTCATTTAGAATAAACTAGAAACGAGTTCCTGCTCTGCCTCCGCAAACCCGGGCCATGGGTTTAGTAGGTGTGGGGCACTGAGGTGCAAAGGTGAACAAGAACCCACGAGGGCGTCCCACCTGTGGGAAGGCAGGTGCGGGGACAAGCCACTCAGCAGGACAGGAGCCTTAGAGTAAACCCACACAGGACGTTCTGGGGCCCAGAGGGCAGCCAACCTGCCTCCTTTAGCCCTGCTCACTTAAGCTCTCCTGGGCGGGCCTGGGCTCTGCTCCTGGGAGATTTGTCAAGCAAATGACCGTCTTCAACGGAGGTGACTCAAAGCGTCATTGCTGGGAGGTGTCAAGTGTCTGACTGTTCCTAGCAGTCAGTGCCCTCTTAACATTCCCTAAATCCCGCCTTATAGCATCAGAAGACAGACTCTCCTTACCGTGCCAGGGATACCCCTCCCTAGATCTGAACCGGGAGGGTTTGTGCTTCTGACAGGTTCCCAGGGAGTACTGGCGCGGCTGGTCCAGGGACCACACTTTGAGAACCACCGGCCTACACAAGGAGAGAGGAGGTGGCTACCCTCGCTTAACACGCATAAGTGGTCCTGACCCATGTGTGAAATGTCCGTCTGCCATAATCAGGAAAGTGTTTTAGGAATTTTATGTTTGATGAATCATGCTCAGAAGCTAAGCGACGCACAGTGATCGTTAAAAACCCGGCCGAACGCCGACCGTCTGCAGCGGTCCGTGCTGCAGTACTGACGGGCAGGGGCCGGGGCGAGCTGTCCATCCCCCGAGCGCAAGGTTGCTCGTCTGCATTAAGCGCTTTCTCTCCACAGCGCTGGAGCTGGGCGGACAGGTACCTTCATAGCCCTCAGCAACATTTTGGAACGAGTCAAAGCAGAGGGACTGTTAGATGTGTTTCAAGCTGTGAAGAGTTTACGACTTCAGAGACCACATATGGTGCAAACGCTGGTAAGAACAGAAGAGTGAGAACGCTCCATGCCGTGTTTGACGTATGTTTCATTAGAGGAGCTCCAGTGTACGGGGAGGTGGGGAGGGAAGAGTCCCAAGGAGAAGAGTCGCTGCCACTTTTCACGGTAAAGCCGCCCTTCCGGGGGCCACCGACTCGGGTCTCTCCTCTGGGGGAGACTCGGGAGGAGGGGCCGTGCACACGTTTCAACAACTAAGACCACCGGGATTGAGGTGCTGATGGTGTGAGCTTCTGTGAGCTTCTGTGTCAAATTCTACAAAATTCTAACGTATATTTAAATATGTACTGTTGTCAAGTTCAAACGCAGCACTGACGTTTAAAATCCTGGTACTCATAATTTTCAATTTTATACTCTTCCATCTGGTCTGTTGTCCTTGGCTGGGTCTCAGTCAACCTCAGGACACTGCCAAGGGGGCTTAAGGGATCTGAGGTACCCTCGCCCTATGCATTCTCTTTCGTTGTGCGGACACACACTTTCTGGTTTCCAGAAGAGATCCCTCCTTGCCAAATTTGACCACGGCTCATGCTAAACCAACGAGTACCATTTTAAAGGCTGTTACAACTCCTTGCTTTCCCCAGAGCTTCCTATTTAGGACCTGTCTTCCCAGCCTGCTCCTTCTCCACGCTGGCACAGTCCCGGCACCAGCAGCCCTGTGCACAGAAAGGCGGGAAGGAGGCCCTTCTGTGACCTCCCGCCACAGCAGCAGAGCACGGCAGCTCGGGAGAGCCAAGGGCAGGCCAGCGTGTGGTCCCCTCCCCTGGCCAAACATCAGACTCACCCGGGGGACGTCCACCCTCCTCCCGTCGTTCAAGCTGCCCCTCAAACCAAATAGGTGGAATCCCTGGGGTGGGACCCAGACACCCACATATTTAGAGCCCCCCAGGTGGTCCCACAGTGAATACAGGTTTGGGAGCCACTAGGCTAGAAGGGAATCGTGGCCTGCTGGCTCCCTGCCAGCTGTGGCTGTGATGGCGGCCTGGACGGCTGGAAACAGCCGATGGAAAGGCACCCGGAGCTCTCCACGCCGTGGAGCTCCGGTCCCAGCACCGGCGGTGCTCGCGAGGCCCCCAAGGAGATGCTGAGGGGCTGATTAGTGCCTCCTAACGTAGGTACACCTGCCTCTGGCAGCCCAGGTGTATCACAAGCTAGAACAACTGTGGGCATGGAAAAAGTGGCACACCACACCACGAGAGGTGTTTCAGACCAAAATAGCAATAATAATTCATAAAAATTTAATAGGAACCCCTCAAAGAGCAATCGAAGAGAAATAATGATGAACCAGATTCTTCGGTTTCTTTCCATTTTAATTCGACTGCAGGTGTCCCCAGGCAGCGTTAATGGCATTAGTCCCACCTGGCCAGCGTTCTGTATGAAAGATACGCCACGTGGTGCCTTCAAAGCCTAGGCCGCGGCGATCGTCCCAGCTTCACAGCTGGGCTTGCTCGTGGCTCTGTGAACTTGGACAAGCTCCTTCCACCTTCTGGGCTTCACTTCCTTTCTATGGACATGGGGTTGATACTGCTGCCTTTGCAGTCACTGTGCAAAATTTGCTTTCAGTATGTCAGGGGCTCCACAAATGCTGGCCAGGAAGGTCCAACAAACCATAGCCAAGCATATCTCTCAAAGCTGCAGCACACAGCACTTCCTGGGTTTTCTAGGGACTCACAGCTCTCAGTAACTTGCCTGGTCTGACTGACATGTCTTAGTTCCAAGAGCATCCTGCAAGCAGGTGCCCTCCTGCCTGAGCTCTGCTCTTCCTGGCCCTGGCTTCTCTCTCTACGCTCCCCTCCTGGGAAGCTGCCCTCAGATGTTTTTGGGCTTTCTTGCCTGGTGACAGTTTGAAGGAGCACTTTGTAACCTGACTTTTAAAGTCAGTGTCTAGCCCAATGCCTGGCCCATAGCAAGTGCTCCAAAGCAAGTGGTGAATTAGCAAACAAACGAGGGAGAATTTAGTCACTGAATAGTAACTGTCAGGTGTCGGCGCTGTGGAATCAGGTGTTTACAGACACCTTTCTCATCTCATCCTCACCAGACGCTGGTGTCCACTTCTGTGCACAGAAGTGTTCTGCAGCCACCTCCGTTTGGGACAGTTGCATGGCCTGCCCGAGATCCTCAGGCCCTGTGTCAGAATGAGATTCAAATTAATTCTGTCTGACTCCAGAACTGAAGGGCTCAGCTACTGCTCCGTGCCGCCAGACCTAACATCTGGCAGGGCTGTTACAGCAGGAACAGCAGTGGGCGAAGACATGCCCGCTTACACACAGGTTGACTCACCCTGCAGGTGGGCTCACAGACCGGTTTCTAACTGCTGACCCCTCAGGGGAGACCTGCTTCCAACATCCCCGACGGACTTTAGTCAGACCTGGCATTCCCAAGGCTACAAGTGCATTTGCTTTCCCTGAGCCTTGTGGCTTGGTCAGAAAGGTCTGTCCTTGGCCTGGGGTGTGGCCTGTGTCATCCCAGCACACTGCCAAATACACTTTGTCAATCACTGGCCACCAGTCACATGTGCTCGACAACACCGGCTGGCCAGCACTTAGCTCGTGTGTTCCCTGTGACAACAGCGAGTAGGCAACGACTGTCTCCGCGTCCCTACCAGACTGGAGCCAGCTTGACACTCAGCTGATAGAGCTTCAGATAGAAGAAGTTGGAGAAGTCGAGTCAGAAGCCAGTTTGTGCATGTAACACTCTATGAGGGTCATGAAAACGCTTATTCCTTTAAAGAGAGCCTATACTTTTATTAAGAATTCCTTCTGGAAATTCACATTCCTTTTCCTTGTGAGGGCTGGGTGATCAGGCGGGAATCTTAGTCGCCAGAAGGGAGGACCCCTGCAGTCTGGTTCTCCCAGCAACTTCACGCAAACTCAGGACCACCTTTTCTTTCTCCGGAAAACCCGGCTCCACCCCATCCTGCCAGACCCAGAGCTGCGGAAGGGCTGAGTTAGCTGATGTCTGGCATCTTTCAGCCTAAAAGGCTTCAGACGTTGGTTCTCCCTGTGCTGAGAAGGGGCTGAGGATAACGTATTGGAAAAAGAGGGGGCAGGTGCTGAGGACAGTTCTTGGCTTCTTAGGCCTCCCGAGTCCCTCTTCCGGCCCCAAGCTCACAGTCCCAGTCGAGGGTCTGCAAGTAACCAGACCCTTCCATGTGAGAGGCAGGTGAGCTGCCGTCTGCTGTGCCTGGAGCCCTGGGGGTCCGTCCCCTGCCCATTGTCCATTACACCCACCTGGTTTTCCAAAGACTCACAGTCGGCTCTTCCAGTTTGGCGATTGTCACTTTCTCTGCCTGTTTCATTTCTCCCCATCGAGTGCCTGACATTGATGGTGCCACCGGCACCACCCAGCGGCCACCCATTAACTCGCTAACCTGGCTGTGTCCCTCACGGGGCTGCAGGAGGAAAACTGGCACGCACGGTGCAAGAGCATTTAATGAGATAAATGCCTTATGTATAAAACATGGAAGACATTGTTCTTTTGAACTGTAGTAAAATGTACATAAAACATTGTCCCTTGTAGAGTAAATTTAGTCTTAAAATAATCTAGATTTTCATTCTATTTAACTTTGATTACTTTGTGTTGCATTATGAAGTTTATCTGGCAATGTTAGTACTCTGCTTTTTTTTTTTAAGTTCAACAATAATTGTTTTCCAGTTAAATGTGAAAACTAAAGACATTTTACTCAGACCATTCTAAAATACACTACTTTGAAACTAAACATTGATGATTTCTATGTAGGAAAACAGCTTTATTTGGAAATTTTCATGTGCCAAAAAGTAAATTATGTAACAGAAGCTGATGTGCATAAAGGTATCCAGTATTGTAATAAGTAGATTTATTTATGTCTTATTTATTTTTTGAATTATCATTTTAATGTATTCTTGTTTTTCTTTTCAGGAACAGTATGAATTCTGCTACAAAGTGGTACAAGATTTTATCGATATATTTTCTGATTATGCTAATTTCAAATGAAGATTCCTGCCTTAAAATATTTTTTAATTTAATGGTCAGTATATTTTGTAAAAATCATGTTAATTTATTTCACAGTTGACATTAATATCCTTCCTAATTTCTTTGTATATAGTTTGTTATGCCTTCAAGACCACCTGCTATAAAGTTATTAAATCTTAAATACCCCTTTTAAAAATGGGAATAATGTATTAAGGTGAAACAATATACCATAAATATATATTTCTGCTAATATCAGTAAATATCTTAACTTTTTGTCACATTCATACTGTCTGACTTCACACGTTCAGCGCCTCCAAATGCTCTAAGTATTGATGTGCAGTGCGCTTGTGCAGGTACTGAACACAATGCCCATCGTTGAGACAGTCGAGGACTCAGAAGTCTTTGGAAAGTTCTCTTTCCTAACACCGATTCACAACTCTGAAGAGCAGCATTTTTTGAAGGCAAACTGTTGGTGAAGATACAGTGTAAAAAGGGACTTTTGTAAAGTCCTCGGTCACCCCCCATGTGGTTTATCGTCACATTTTAAAGATCAGGAAGATGTTGCACCTACATCCAGGTCTAGAATGCATTAGAGTAGTTGGGGACTGCACAGTAATATTTAACAATGCATTTACTCAAGACCGTGTCCGCACCATGGTGGCTGGATGAGAAGTAAATGCCGTGTCGCCCGGTTGGCCCATGGCCTTGGGTACAACAACACCAGCCACCGGAGCTGCACTCCGAAACACCACTTGCTGTCCATCTGTCTGTCTGTCTGACCCAGATAACCCTCAGAGAATCAAACCAGCTGCTTCTCCTGCTCTCCCCTCCCTTTCTGGCACCGCTGTCTGTGCTGGTCCTGAGCTCTGCTTGGAGGCTCGATAGGAAACCACCTCCCATTCAAACGTCCAAATAAAGCCAAGCGTCTTACGTACACACAATCGAGGAGCACACATTGGGGGAGAAACAGTAGAATAAGCATGAGCGATTAAACTTTAAATTTTCTGAGAAGCATTTTGTTATTTAAAAATTTCTTGTACAAAGCTAAGATTGTTTATAGGAAAAGAAACATTGAAATCTAGATTTATATAGTTTTTTAAAGTCCTACTCCTCAATGTTAAATAAAAGAAAAAGAAAGAGAAATCCTTACTCTAAAGGCTAACTTATTTTTGGATGGAAATACTACGGAGACCTTTGACACTGAATAAATAATGATCCCACTGCCAGATAGGATTGGCTTATGGGGCACAAAAGGGGAGGGAGCATGAATGTAGAAACATTTAATTTAATACCAATTATCTTTCTATGGTACCTAGCAGATGAGCACAATATAGATAAGAAGACATCTGGTCTACCTTACTCAAAGCATTTAATGTATGCATTTTTGGTACATTTTTGCTTTTTAAAAGAGATATATAGATTTAAAGGCTTTATCTGACATTTTCACGGACAATGGATTGCACCCACCTGTTTCAGTGTTTATCCCCTATTCAATGATAGTGTGTGCAAATGCAACCCTGGGAGAGGTTATCGTTCTAATATCAGGTCACAGGTAATCAAGGCTGCTCCACAACTCATAGCCGCATCCAAGGGCAAGAGTCGGTGGCCCCCAGGAAGGATGAACCACACTTTGTGACCACCACCGTCACCACCAGCTGCATCCCTGGGCTGCACACTGCTGAAGTTCAGCGTCGCCTCTCCTGCTATACCGCGACTAAGCATCCAGGTGGACGAGGACAATGGAAAGAGCTTTCTGATGCTTGCCAGTTGGTCTCCTTTGTTCTCATTGTTAAAATCCCAAACCCAAAAGCCTTTCTTTGACTAAAGGAGAAGAGAGGGAAAGAAGCTTTTCTCACCACCGAGCCCTAGAAACAGAGACAGCTGTGGTGCTCAAGGTGACATTACGCTCCTGATTTATTTGAGAATTCACAGTCAACGTTGAGGGGCACAGGCTTTGGTCCAAGTTTAGGAGCCCTTTGTCGGGGTCCTTGAAGCCCTTTGGTGGTCTAACTGGCATCTCTTGTATCAAGAAGTACCTTTAAGGTAGACCGTTTCGGGGTGTCCTCAGGAAAGTGCCCGCTTATGTGCCATCCCGCCTGCTTGGACTGTCCCAGATGTCCACGGCAAGGCTTCTGCCGTGTTCCCAACCCGTTCTCATTCCAGAACCAAGGCAGAAGCCACCCTCCCTGGGATGCAGGACCTGCCCTCTCCCCAGTCTGAGGCAACATTTGTCCTTCAGAGGGGCCTCTGCCAAGGCCCTGTTCAGACAGTCTCCTGGGGGTAACTGCGTGCAGAGGGGATCGGTGTCTTCTCTCTGCAAACTGAAAGTTCATCTCTTCTTCCCTTCAGTCAAAGAAAGTCCCTTGTACAGAACAAAACAGCCCACTGTGGACAACATCATTGTTCCTTTCATGTTTTTCTATGTTGCATGCAGTTGCATTCAAATGCCAAATAGCGATTAGAAGACGACCGTTCTGATCTATATGCTTTATCGGTCACTGTGTGACTGCCTTTAGGGTTTCTCTCCATGTGCTACACGAAGAATGCATACCAGTGTTTCAAAAGGTATTTTTATGTGTTTTTAAAAACTTTTTTAAATGAGCCTGACACCTGTGTTTCAGCATTTGGAGACATGCCCATGTTATTTTTTTAAATGTATGATTACTGATACTTCTTTATTTGTTTAACTAAGTTGCGTTTAATTTATGTGCAATCTTTATAATATATGTATGTATGACAGTTTCAACTATATTTTCTTTTGTTACATTTATAATTTGATCTTGCTCTGATTATAATGCCAGTGAATGTCGCTGAATTCTTTGTATATGCAAATTGCAAGATCTAAACCTGACGCAAAGGATAAACCTTTACTTTGACTACGAGCCTGTGTCTCTGTCTTCACGTCTCTTCATTTCACTGCTGTGCCTTACGTCCTTTCAGACATGACATTGATTAGGAGGTGAAACTTGTTTACACAGATGGTTTGTTGTAACTCTGACCTGGCACAGAAACAGCCCTAAGACGTGAGTGGGCACAGTGGCCAGTGGGCCGGTCTCAGCCAGTCTGCGTGAAGCACAGAGTAACAGCGCCCCCTCCAGGGAGCCCGTGTTCTTCCTCAGTCCAAACAGGACTCTGAGCTGTGTGCAGTGGGCCCTAAACCCTAACCCCAACCCCAACCCAGAGTTTCCGAGGAAGATGACTTCACACTTCGAAGTCCACGGCAAGGTGGAATCGGAAAACATTGTCTTTCTTCCTAAATTCTAAAACCTGATTAGGCCTCCCCTTGCACACCCTTCTCCCGTCCTTCCAGGAAGATGGAGTTAATGTACATTTTCCTATTTTTCCCACTAAGAGAAATTAAAAACCTTGGACACTATATATAAAACAAATATTAAAAGACTCTGAAAGGTAGAGAGAAGAGGGCAGACCAGTGAGGGACCTCAGGAACAGAGGAATGACATGGTAGTGAGTTCCCTGGGAGGATGGGGGGAGGGTATTTTTATTTTTACTTTTTGCCTCATATGCCCCAGACTTGCATCTAAAGAAGACAGCAACCCAGAAACACTCATGGGCACAGACCTAAGATAGCCCTAATGAAAGGCTGTTCTCAATAGCCAAAGCAGCAGGAAAGGGCAGCTGAGCAAGGCAGAGAACTTGCAGACAGTAACCGCTCTGCTCCAGCAAAACAGCACAGAAAAACGCTGTGGCCCTAGGCCTCCCCCCACCTCCACCGGCAGGGGCTAAGTGAAGAGTCCAGACTTCCAAACTCAAGGACCGTCACCCCCTCCTTCCCCACTGGGACGGTGCCAGAGAAGGCAGGTAGGCAGTCAGGACATTCGCCCCCACTGCATGGTAATGCACACCCTGCCTCCCCCCAACGTGGTACGTGGAAGCAACCCCAGGAGCCTGGACTTCCTCACCCACCTGGTGGTAACGACAAGGTTCCCTTCCTCTGCCGCTCCCCACAGGGCTGGTGCCAGAGGAGGCCCAGTGGAGATTCAGGGCTGTCACCACCACACGGAGGTAGCAAGATCCTTCTCCCCGCATGGTGTCAGGGTCAGTGGTGAGGCCCTCCTGCCACACCCAGCCAGGGAGTATTAGTGGGGGCCTGGTGGGGACACAGAGCTCCCATCCTGATCAGCAGTGACAAGAACCACCCTCTCTCCCTCACCCCAAGGGTCAATGGAAGCCACACCAGAAACTGAGCTCCCACCCACACCTAGTGTAATGAATGAGGCTGTGCCCCCACCCCCAATCTGGGGTGGTATGGTTTGAAGTACCAGGAAGTCAGCAAAAGCAGAAGGTTTAAGTAAGATCCAGCATCTCATAACATTATACCCCAAATGCCTAGCTTTTAATAAAAAAGGATTCATCATATCAAGAACCAGAAAACTCTCAAACAGAATGAGAAAACAAAATCAATAGATGCCCACATCAGGATGAGAGAGATGTTAGGATTATCTGACCAAGATTTTAAAGCAGCCAAAAATAAAAACACTTCAGTAAGAAATTACAAACATGCTTGAAACAAAGGAAGAAATAATATCGGCAAAGAAATGGAAGATACAAAGAAGAACCAAATGGAAATTCTTGAACTGGAAAATACAATAATTGAAATAAAAAGTTCAGAATGGAGGGGACAGAGGAAAGAATTAGCAAATTGAAGGATAGAAATCAACCGATCTAAACATGGGAGAGAAAAATACACTGGGGGAGAAAAAAGAACACGGGTAGCATTAGCATAGGATCCAGCAACCCCACTTCTGGGTATATTTTCAAAACGGTTGACAGCAGGGACTTGAATAGACATTTGTACATCAAAGTTCATAACAACACTGCTCACAATGGCCACAGGTGGCGGCGCACGTGCCCACGGACAGATGAATGGGCAAACAATGTGTGGTATGTGCTTACAACAGAATCCGATTCAGCCTTAAAAAGGAAGTTTTGATACATTCTACAACTTGGATTAACCTTGAGGACGTTATGCTAGGTGATATAAGCCGGTCACAAAGGGAAAAATACTGCATGATTCTGCTTAATGAGGTGTCTAAATAGTCCCTCTCACAGAACGGTGGTGCCAGGGGCTGAGGCGAGGGGAAATGTGGAGTTAGTGTTTAATGGATACAGAGCTGCACTTTGAGAAGATGAAAAAAGTTCTGGAAATGAATGGTGGTGATGGTTACACAATAATGTGAATGTACTTGATTCCCCAGAACTATACATTTAAAAAAGGTTAAAATGGTAAATTTGTTGTTATGTATATTTTACCACAATAGAAAAATGAACACAGCCTTAGTTAGAGGCCTATGGGGACTATAACGAAAGATCTAACACTCACGTCATCGAAGTCACAGAGGGAGAGGAGAAAGAAGGCAGGGCTGAAAAAGTACTCAAAGAAATAACGGATGAAAACTCTTCAGGTCTGGCAAATGAATAAACCTAATAGTCGGCTTATGACGTGCTACAAGGGGCTGCTGATTTCAGTGTGACATGTCCTAGGAGGCATGTATATTAAATCATCCATTTCCCTGGATCTGGGATTTGCGAGCCAAGGGCCTCTACCAAAAATGGGCCCACAGTCTGGTTTTGTAAACAGCTTTTTGGGAACACAGCCACGCCCAACTGTTTCCGCAGTGCCTGTGGCTGCTTCAGGCTTCCACGGCGGAGTTGAGGCCTTGTCATAGACAGCACTGCCCGCAAAGCCTAACATGTTTACTGTCCCGTCTTTATAGAAAACATTTGGTTATCACTGATCTAGATTAAAACCCATAAAACCTTCTCTGTGGAGGGGTGTGCTTGGACCCACGGCAGGGCATCTTCCGTTTTAGCCAGACCTGTACGCCTGGGCCAAGCTCACCAGAGTTCTGTGATTTGATGTCATTGAAGACACTATTAATGTGGTATCAGATTTCAGCCACCGCATCGCATATATTCGCTTTTGTCATTTTCTTTTCTCCCGCAGGGGCCATGCTCAGCTTGGATAATCCTGAAACCTGGTTACTCAACTCTTAGTTAGATCTGCATCGTTTGTGGCAGGGTAGTTTTCCTCAATTTGTGTGACAATATGGGTACTCGATGGGGAAATATACACATTATTCAGAGATTTTGTGTTCCAGATTCTCCCTTCACCTTCTCCAAAGAGAAATCCCTGAGGATACAGAATGTATGAGCCACAGGAAGAATCTCAGAGCTTTAAGCATCTGGAAAATACATTCTTCTTCTGACAGTGATGATAGTTAGCATATACTGATGCTTACCAAGCTCCAAGTAAAATGCCAAGTGCTTTATACACATTGTCTCATTTAATCCTCTCAACAAACCTGAGCCTGGGTGCTAAATAGCCTTTCACAGATGGGGAAAGTGTCCAAGGTCACACAGCAACAAAGTAGCGAGCCAGAATGCACCCAAGCCATCCGGGGGCAAAATACAGCTTCCCCATGGCATAACAGAAACACTGTGTCAGCCTACAGTGCTCAGTGAGGTTGTTACGAAGTAGACCCGGCAGGTGAAAGATAACTCCTGGGCCAGGGAAAAGCATCCAGCACTTTTCTTGGGTGCCTCAGCACCTTCTTGCCTCGAAACTCCCGCTCAAGCTGGCCTTGACTGCGTTAGAGCTTTCGCTGTTCTGTAGTGCCCTTTAGCTAATTGTAATTCTGAAATCCAGGCCTAGTGGGAAACTGTAGTATCATTAACGTAGCATGGGTTGCATGCCAACATACGATGATGGTACTGAGCCTGTGTTATTTGTTTCACTGTGAACAAGCAAAGATACAATGTAAAAACTTGGCATTACTCACTGGGAAGGGATTTAAGGCCACAGCACAGGGTGGGCAGAAAGCTTCCGAGGAAGAAATTCCTGTGCCACTCAGGAGCAAGAGCCCTTGTAAGTAACCGCTAATAACTCATCTAACTCATTAACCTGAACCTGTCTGAGTCATTCTTTGGTCTCTTGGCACCCTCCCAGTTGGGGGGGGGGTGGTTTTTCTATACTGTCCCGGGATTTTCCTGAAACACCATCGGACCCCAAAGTCTGAGCTCTTCCAGGCATTTGCACTCTGCAAAGGTATGGAGTACATATCTGATGGCAAACACATTTTGCAAACGATAAAGGAAGACCTGCCGTGACCCCAAGCAGACAGGCAGCAAGAACCAGGACGGATTTAGAACGCCCTAGACCTGTGGAAGAGGTGGGCAGGACTGTGATGACATACACAGGTGTGTCACTCAGGTCTTTCCAGTCACTGAGATACAAGGCAGTACTATAAACCTGGCTTCTGTTTGTTAGTACTGAACATGAGACATCAAGAGCTCCACCTCGGGGGTTAGGTCGGGGATGTCCCTTAGCAACCCCATGGAGAGACATGTCAAAGCAGGTTCTGACAGAAAGTTCTCCTCTCCAGGACAAATGGACCCCCCTGCAGGCTCCTGGTCCCCAGGACTTGCCTGCAACTTGTCTCCCAGGATCCGGGTTGGATTAGGGTAGCCAGTTATAATGCTGCTGGCTCTGGCTGCCCTTGGTCAAACCCCTGTCCCTCAACCCGCCTTCTGTTCTGAGGATTCAGACATCACTGGGCTTGTGGGTGAGCCCTCATCTGCTCTGAAACCTCGAGGGCTTCACTGCAGTATTAAAAGTGGCCACAATGGCTTACTGGCTAAGAGAGAAAATAACTGCCCAGCCCTGTCAAGTTACAGAATCGGAAACAGAACACAACGAACCAACCTCTTACCGTGGCCTGTCTGCCCTGCCCCATGACTAGTTTGTGTTTTGTTTTCTTTTCCCTATTCTCCCTATAATAAAAATATCATGGGTTTTAGGACTATTTCTTCTCACATACACCTTATTGGACACCTCCTGTGGCTGGTCACTAGGATATGGTGACCAGGAAACGCATGGTCTGCCCTGATAAATGAACAAAACTTGCAGTCCTGGGAGGAGACAGAAACCCAACTAGTGGTTTAGTTTCCACTGTGCTGTGTGCTACAAAGAGGTACCGGATGATTCCAGGGCAAACCCGGGACCTATCCCAGCCTGGGAGGACATGCGTGGGGGTGAGGTGACCCATAGCCAAGAAGCCTGCCTTGAGCTCAGGACTAGATGGAATCACCCACGTGGAGCAGGAGGGGTTCTTCCAGGCAGGGAGAGCAGCGGGTGGGGAGCACCTGCCTAAGGGAGGCAGGAGGCGGTGGGTACAGAATTAAAGAAAGCCCAGGAGAGCCTGAGACTCCAGATCACACGGGCACTTGGAGGTAAATAAGTTAAAAACTGCTTGTTTACTGGCAAGTTCCCATCACAGGGAAACGGGCTCAGAGAAGTTCCGGAACTATAAGGAAGGCACGTGGGTATTTGTTTATTGTCCCTGTTCTCAAATACACAATTAGCCAGTGATAAGATTTGTCAGATCTCCCCTCCCCAGACACTGAATGTTGTGGTGTGGAAATGTGTCTTTTAAACACTTGGGTAGCCCTTTAGTGGGCTTTTATAATCGGGCGCCCGCAGCCCTGTGAAATGAAAACCATCCTAGTGTGCTCCTGAAATGCTGCGCTGACCAAGGCGAGAAAACGGGCTGATACATTTCAGCGAGAATTTTTTTTTTTTTTTTTTTTGAGACAGAGTCTCACTCTCTTGCCTGGGGCGAGTGCCGTGGCATCAGCCTAGCTCACAGCAACCTCAAACTCCTGGGCTCAAGCAATCCTGCTGTCTCAGCCTCCCGAGTAGCTGGGACTACAGGCATGTGCCACCATGCCCGGCTAATTTTTTCTCTATATATTTTTAGCTGTCCAATTAATTTCTTTCTATTTTTGGTAGAGACGGGGTCTCGCTCTTGCTCAGGCTGGTCCCGAACTCCTGAGCTCAGAACGATCCGCCCGCCTCGGCCTCCCAGAGTGCTAGGATTACAGGCGTGAGCCACCGCGCCCGGCCTCAGCGAGATTTTTGTTAGAATTGAGCTCTAAACGATTTTTTATCAATCAGAATGCTCCGTTCCACAGGCATACAGTTGACTGAAATTTTTCTATTCATGGTTTATAATTACTACTAAATCTGAAGTGTTAGAAGAACAACTTGGAAGTAGCCACCTCCCTATTGCTTTAAGGGTTTAAAATTTGGCCTCCCTAAAAGGAGACGTCTATGCCTCACACCTTCCAACAAAGTGCCTTCTCTGAGACGGCCTCCCCTCGGACACTCTCATCCTTCTTCTGCTCTGGTGACGTCCCACTCCCCTTTGTGGTCCCCTTCCTGCTCCCTCACCCAGGCCTTCTCTCAAGCAGAATCCATCACTGTCCTTTCTGACCACAGACGATGCCGTTCAGAATGCTATGACGGCAGCCAAAATAGCAACAGCAACTGCCACCAACTCTGCCGGACACCAGATTTCCGGGACAGCTGCCCCACCCTGTCTGCCCTCCTCCCCCAGCACCGGGAAAGGCAGGCAAAGGGGGAAGAGTCCAGACAGGTGACTAGAGGATGGCAGGCTATTTTCTGGCTTAGGGACATGGAAAGAGGAACAGAGAATACAGCAGGAAACAAAACTGGAGCAACGGTTACACCTACAGGTCTGGGCTTCAGATAAGACTCAGGAGGCGTCACCTCCCAAGTCAGCCATCCTGAGATGATTGGGGGAGGGAGCCTCGTCCTTGGTCTGTCGGGAACAGCAATTATTCTGAGTATCCGTGTTGCTTCCTATACCAGGTGACATCAGGCTGCCAGGCACAGTCAGAAAAGGAACAGGTAGGAGCAGATCCAGTAAGAGCTCAGAAAACATGTGACAGGAAGGCAGGAGAAGCTGCCCTGGTCTGAATGTGTCCCCCAAAGCTGATGTGCTGGAAACTGAATCCCGGTGCAACTGTGTGGGGAGGTGGGGCCTGAAAGGGGACCAGGTCATGAAGGCTCTGCCTCAATGGATCAATGCCCTTATTGCAGGAGGGGTTCCTCACAGGGAGATGAGACTGGCCTCCTCCCCTTCTCTTTTGTTCTTCCGCCTCCCGCCAGGGAATGATGCAACTGCTGGCCCCTCAATCTTGTACTTCCCAGCCTCCAGAACTGTAAGAAATAAATCCCTCATTCTTTACAAATTACCCAGTCTCAGATATTCTGTGATAGCAGCACAAAAGGACCTGAGGTTTAGTGGCGTGGGGCTGCCTCAGATGAGAGCAGTCCTAGTCAGAAAAGTATTCTTAACAAGAAAAGGCAAGCCACTAGTCACTCCCTAAAATAGTCGCCCTTTGTCCCTGCAGATGTATTCACAAGTCATCCTTCAAATCTCAATTTTATTCTCTCAAGGGACAAGGACACCAAGGATTGGACTGTCCTCTGCAAGTGACCAACAGCCTTAGTGCAGGGACCAAATGCCCACCCCCAGCTCCCGTCCTTTGTCGAGACAGATCTCGTGAGTTTCACTAATCTATTCACCATCAATTTGTAAATGTTTACTGAGCACCTGTTCAGTGTTGGGACTGAACCCAGATGGGGGTTCCTACCTTGCACGTTCTGAAGGAAACAGGCAAACACATCAGCAGTGGCACTTGGGGTGGCCAGGGCTGCAGTCACAGCTGATGTAGATGCTGTGGGAGGCGACACCCTTCAAGGTTTTAGTTTGCAAAGCTGAGGACAAACCTCAGCCGAAGCTGCTCCCCCAGATCCCATGTGCTCAGTTGTTCCCACCCCAGGAGCCTTGGGGACCCACTTCATGAGCTCCCAATGGGGGCTGTGAAGCCCACTGAGACCCAGAGTAGTTTGTTCTGATAAACAATATGATAAACTGATAGCATGACCTTCAAAATTCACTTTCAAATTGATGGCAAAAATCATACTAGAACTTATCACAAAACTAATTTTATTATATTTTTTCCCACTTAAATTTCTTGGCTAAATATCTTCACTGTCCCGATGACTTCTGGTTCTTATTTTCTTGATGGACACAATGTCTTTACCCTGTTTGGGAAGAAAAAATATAACTCTTAAGTAATTGAAAGAACCATTTTTGTCGACCCTACTCTGCAAAACCACAAACCCTTACCAGGTATTACGCAGGTCTTTAATTCTAGAAAATTAATTTTGATGTTGGAAATGAGTTTTAAGATATATGCTGTTAAAGATGTTTTTTCTTATTTAAACTTTTTTTATTGTTTAGTTTTTTACATTTAAATATTGTATATTTTCATAAAAAGTTTCCAATATATTTTTAAGCTAATACATAATACAAAAAACTCACAAAATTTCTTCACGAATGTACACATTTTCACTAACTAAAAAATGGCATGAAGAAAACCTGAATTCAAATGTACAGTCAGGATTAACTGTGTTGTGTCTCCTAAACCAACCTATCCCCGTGAGGAGGACAACACTCTAAGCGAGTGTGACCAGAGGGCTTCTGAAGCACAGCCCCTGTGCAGGGCAGTGTTTGCTTAGGAGCACCTGGGAGGTGGACACATTTCCATCTTGATTTTGGATCAAATCCAAAGAAAACAAAAGATCTTGCCTTTCCAGAATGCGTGCTCTCAAACCTTGGCGTCTGTACTCTCACTTAACACAGTCCCACACAACAGCCAGTGAGAAAAAGCTAAGCGCGATGGTAGGCATATTTTAGAAACCACTTTGTGTGGTGACCATTGACAGTAGGGGAGACAAGAGTTAGAAAAACAAAAGACAGGAATTCAAAAAGTCTATGACTTAGTTTGGATGCAAATGATCATAAATAGATTCGTACTGTCTTGAAGGCTTCACCATATCACGGTGCAACACACATGTTCATCCTAATGACTGAAATCTCCATCTGGAAAGGTCAAATGGTAGACCACACTCTGTCAGGTGGGAATGAAGTATGAAAACCACATTCCAGATGATGACTGAGTGGCAAACACACAAACTAACTCAGGGAAGACTCACTCCTCTGACACATTGGCTGGGCTGGAATCCCTCTTGCTGTCTTTGCCGGCCACAGAGCAGGACAGGTCACCTCACCTGCTCTGTCACTGTTCCTTCAGGACTCTGAGGGTGGCAGGGACATTCAATGAGGTCCTGAATGTGGGTTTAGGTCAGTGTTATTACCGCTATCCTAGCAGACAGCAAACAAATCTCTCCTGCCTTTTTAGCTGGTACCAAATGAGACAGTCATTTGTAAAGCAGCGAATTCACATGTTACAGCTGTGGCCACGGCTCTGTCCCCTACAGTCTCCAACCGTCCCGCCATGGGTCCTTCCACAGCTTGCACATCGCGTATGAAACGGTATCTGCTGGGGCCAGTGTTCCCCTTGCTCAGTAAGGCCAGAGTGCGTTCATCTGAACCCGGGTCACTTCCTTGCTGCTGCCCTTGGTTTTCACTATGGCAATGGTTCTTATTTCTTTCAGCTCAGAGGGGAAGACAACACTGTGAAAAGCCGCGGAAGTTAAAACTTCTTCCTGGAGAACACATCCATGTCACACATGCATTTTCTGGGCCTGCAGATGGCCACGGACACCCAACAAGCACAGGAAAGATGCTAGAGAAGCACGTCTGTGCAGGTTAGGGGCTGTGATCCCCAAGCCCCGGGCCATGCACTGGTACCTGTCTGTGGCCTATTAGGAATTGGTCCACAGAGCTCCACCGTCCCCAATCCCTGCTTCACGGAAAAATTATCTTCCACAAAACTTAGGAACCAGGCTGCATAGCAGGAGGCGAGTGGTGGGTGAGAGGGAGCGAAGCTTCATCTGCATTTACAGCCGCTCCCCATCGCTCGCAGAACTGCCTAAGCTCCACCTCCCCCGCCCCCATCTGTGGAAAAATTGTCTCCCATGAAACTGGTCCTTGGTGCCAAAAAGGTTGGGGACCACTTAGGGTTAGGGGGCTCCTGGGTGCTTGTGTGTGAGAAAGAGGCCTGAATGCCCCCATGCAGAACACAGGCCTAGCTCAGCCTTGGGGATTGGCCATTGTATGTTTAGCAATAATCCCAATTAAAAGAATATTTGTTTTTATTCTTCTTCAGTTTTGCTCTGATAAAGCACTATTTTCCAGACTATGAATCTGGTGTTTAGAGCCTGTCAAGTGAACATCTGTGAATGTGCTAGCCCATGTCAGCTGTCTGTGTTCCTGCTGTTCTCGTGGTCTCAGGAATCTCATCTTGCCCTGTCAGACATCTTCTGCTTCCAGCCAGCCCCCAGTGTCATCTCTGACTTACGACATCTGCATGGGCATCAATGTCCTTCTCTGAGCCTCTCCTCCTCACTCTCTGGAACATTCTATCAGTACCTTCCCTAGAACTTCCATCCTACCATCCAGAAACACAGGTCCTCCTGCTCAGCTCCGTGCCTGTCTGTATAGCACGTATTGGGGGCACCTGGGCATCTGTCACTCTTCTTGGCAATCTCAGTGTCAGCCTCCGAGTGTGTTCTGCAGGGTGCCTGTCTGGACAATTGCACTTGCCTCAGATACTCAATCTGTCTCTAAAAAGGTTCTCACTATATTAGTTTCATTTTCCGAACTCAAAATATAGTCGTTTTAGGTCCAAATTTTGTGTCCCTAATGGTATAAATCGAATTTATAGCATTCACAAAAAGGTAGCAATTCAAGCTATCTTAATTTTAAACTAGCTAAATCAAGTATCCCCTAGAAGACCAATTGAATGTAATGACAAATTATGGATTTGTTCATATGACAGATAATTTATGAGCAGCTCAATCTGGTACTATTTTAGGAGCATTTATAGATCATTAGCTTAGATATTCTTTGGTGGAGGGAGGGCCAGAGAGCAGCACACCGTGCTGAATGGGAACTGTCACGTAGCACTGTTGGCCTTCAGGACATCCCTGATGTTTGTCCAACCTAGCTTTCCAAAGGATTCCTTGGACAGCCGTACGTGACCACCTTTCTGCATTAGTAAGTTTTTGTGAACTACAGAAAGACTGAAGCCATCTACCTACAATTGTGGTATGACTTATGTTATCAGCAGTCTGCAAGTAGCAGCTAGAGAAGTTCCTAGTTCTTCCTGAATAGTCTTCATCATATGAATTTGCTATTTGAAGTGGTATTCCCCAAACAGACAAAATATAGCTAAAATGACAAAACATATGGCTTGGATTAGTGCTTCTTCCATTGGTATAACTGGCAGCTGGCAGGGTGGTGTTTTATAGCAACATAATGCTTTTTGTTTGCCTTTGCAACATTGGGCAAAAATATATTAAAACATTCTATGTTTTGAAAAAAAGTTAAACTACTCACCTCCTTTGGATTTTCCGCACATCTCTTGATAGCCCGGGTTGCTCTCTGCTCAGGTTCACTCCCCAGCTTGTTTACTGCAGGCTGGATTTTAACCTTCCTTGACCTCAGGCTCATGAAGTCTGAGTTTCCTCTTACTCCTTTCTCTGTCTGGTTCTGAGTCTGGGTTCCCACACCTTCCTTGGCTCCCTCCGCCTGCACCGTGCTGGGCTGGGAGCGCTTACTCTGCCAGAGGGATCTCGAGCACGCTCTGCTTTCACCGACTTTGCCCCTTGCTGTGGGTTCCTTGGCCCTGACACCTGGGTTTTCAATCTCCAACTCCTGGGAGGTCTTCACGGACTTCTTTTCATATCTCTTTATTTTAATTTTTTCTGCTGCTATAGGAACCTCAGTTTTTTGCTGCTCTACATCAGATTTATTTTGGCGTCTGGGGCGCAGGGATATTCCCTAAAGAAATGAGAAGATAGCCAAAAAAATTCCAAAAATTAGTAAAACAAATCCCAAAATTCAACAGGGAAAACAACAATTCAAAGTAAACTAAAGGAAATCCTTTGAAAATTTTATATCAATTAACTTTCTAAGATATATTTCTAGAATCTAGAATCTAGATATATTTCTATATCTCATCTAAGATAGTCAAGGTAATGCCTTGGTACTTTGATCCTATAGAGGAATGATTATCTCTACTAACAAACTAGAAATAAGAAATCTGGGATAAATTTCAATAACAAGCCTAACATGATAAATGTCAAATCTAATGTTTATAGTTTACATTATAGGAAAATGCCCCCATTTTACAGGCAGTAAATGAATTCCTATTCCTTTAACAATCATTGCTAAAGCAGAACAAGAAGTTGCCATTTCTGGAGTTTTTCCAAATTTCTCTGGATGCAGTAGTGAGCTACCAGTCCTGACAGTGCTGTTCTTCTCAAGGACACACACTACTGACACTGTTCTATCAGCAGTGACATGGGTAGTATTAGTACCCAGTCCTGGTCACGGTGTCAGTGTCTGGGACAACATAGAACTGAATTGTCCACCTTTCCTTTGATCAAGTTTTCAAACATTTGAAGATAAACATACCTCATTTGATTCTTGAGAAATTCTTCTTAAAGTCTGCATTAACCATTTTGACTAGTTCTTATCCCAAATTAGTCTATTCCCTCTATAGGTGTCAGGAAGATTCTTTACCACAGCCTGCAGTTACTCACTGTGTTGCATGACACCCCTTTGGGAAAGGATATCCACTTACAAATTCAGGTTATATTCAAATTATTATGCAAAAACCGATAACATCTATCCATGATGACATTTAATGATTATGTAACACTTTGCATTACCTTATTTGAAGTGACCAAGCCTTCCACTTTGTGTTCCTTTTCCTTAGTTTTCATGTTGTTGCTGTTCAGATCTTCCATGGGTTCCATACTCTCTGCAGAAATTCTCAGACTTCTCTTCAATACTACCAAGGGTTCAGGTGGTGTGCATTTCTCCCTGGGCGCAGACCTCTGTTTCTTGTTGGCTGGCTCCTCCTCTACAGCTCCCTCTGTGGCAGTCATGCAGCACAGCCTCTTGGTTCCCGACACACTGTCATCTTTTCCACACGTCCTCTTGGAGGTCAGGGCAGTGTTGCTTTTGCTCTGCGATTTGACAGGGTCTCTGGTGCCCACCATGTCTTGCATGGGTTGTACTTTAGGGGCCCTAAGTACCCTCCTGAATGTTTTCAGAGGTTCCCCACTGTCAGGGGGCTGCTTTGGAGCAGTCTTGAGGCTCTTGGTGTCATTTCTTTGTTCCCCAGGTTGACCTGGTGCTGGGATGAGCTCTTTGAAGTTGGCCAGAACTTCTAGGGCTTTGGCCTCTTCCTCAGCTGCACGTGGCTGCCTCTTGCTGCCATTTACCTTTTCTGCTGGGTCCAGTTTCTGCTTTGCAGATTGTTTAGCCACTCTGATGTGTTTATCCCCACCTTGGGGTTCTGAGGATGTGTGTATGGTTACCCCTGATGTTTGCGTGAGGTTCTGCACTGCAGAGACGTTCCTGAGACTTCCTTCGGGCTGTCTCTTTGTGCTTGCTGTGGTGTTCACTAGTTCTGGTAGTGGGGACCTGGTGGTTTTAACATTAGTCATTGATTCCTCAGTGTGACCTGGTGTTTGGAAGGGTTTTTTGAAGCCAGCCAGGTCTTCTAGGGGCTGGGCCTCTTCCTTAGATGCTCTTGGCCTTCTCCTGCTGCCAGTTACACTTGCTGCCAGGTCCAATTTCTGCTCTGCAGATTGCTTGAATGCTCTGATGCCTTTGTCCTCAACTACTAGCACTTCTTGTGTGTGTGTGGATTCCCCTGATATTTGTGTGAGCTTCCTCAGTGCAGAGACTTTCCTGAGACTTCTCTTGGGCCATCTCGTTGTGCTTACCACAGTATCCACTGGCTCTGGTTGTGGAGAAGTACAGGACATTTTTGTGCTTTTATCAACAGTCATTGACGCCTCAGTGTGACCTGGTGTTTGGAAGGGCTTTTTGAAGCCAGCCAGGTCTTCTAGGGGCTGGACTTTTTCCTTAGCTGCCCTTGGCCTTCTCCTGCTGCCAGCTACACTTGCTGCTGGGTCCAGTTCCTGCTCTGCAGATTGCTTGAACGCTTTGATGCCTTTGTCCTCGCCTACTGGAACTTCGTGCATGTGCGTGGATTCCCCTGAGGTTCCCGTGGGCTTCCTCAGTGCAGGCACTTTCCTGAGACTTGTCTTGGGCTGCTCCCTTGTGCTTACTCTGGTGTTCACTGGTTCTGGTTGTAGAGCTGTGCAGGGTACTTTTGTGCTTTTGCCATCAGTCACTGACTCCTCAGTGTGACCTGGTGTTTGGAAGGGCTTTTGGAAGCCAGCCAGGTCTTCTAGGGGCCGGGCCTCTTCTTCAGCTGCTCTTGGTCTTCTCCTGCTGCCAGTTACACTTGCTGCCAGGCCCGGTTTCTGCTCTGCAGATTCCTTGAATGCTCTGAGACCTTTGTCCTCACCTGGTACCTTGGGTGTGTGTGTGGGTTCCCCTGGTGTTCGTGAGAGCTTCCTTGGTGCAGACAGCTCTTCCTCTACATTCATTTTCCCCAAAGGTGTCTTGGGCAGTCTTTTCGTGCCTATTTGGGCATTCACTGGTTCTGGCTGTGATGATGTGCAGGGTATTTTAGTAGTTTTGTCCTCACTTGTGGGCTT
>RJWJ010014223.1:0-38304 GCA_004363605.1 Indri indri | reverse complement strand
TTATCTGAACTATAAAATGAAAGGTGTTGGAGCATGACGCCAGAAGCTCCTTTTAGTTTTGATCTTCTTTAAAGATCTCTTTAAAGGCTCAAGACTTGGTTTAGAGATGTAAAGAAATTGTAAAATGAGCATGCAAACAGTTGGTGAGAAATGTTCCCATCAGGATGACTCAAAGGTCAATATTATACATTCTGATTTGATTCTATGTAGCATGATCTAGAAGGGAATATGCAGCACACTAGCAAAATTTGCAAATTATATTAAATTTTGAGTTATTTAAGACAAAACAATATAAATGGACTTAAAGAGGTTAGAAAGATAGTGGAAAAGATTAGAATTTTGGCTACAAAAATGCCATTGAATATATCAGGGGGAAAAATTATTCAAAACAGATGCTATGTAGGTGGGAAAGACAGCAGAAGCCATGTCCAAACTATCCAGGGACAAGTGCAGTAAAATTTTTGAATTAAAAAAGCAATGGAGTAATATAAGCTAAAAACCAATACTAACTGGGAAACAGCAGTGATTACACAGTGACACCTCCCCTCAGGCAGACAGAAGCTGTTTTCCAATCCCATTCTCCCTTGCTTACCTTCAACTATGGACACTAAAAAAGAGCAAGATACTTACTTTCCTGGTCTCCCTGGTGTCTAAATAGAATCATTCAACTTACCTCTGACCAATGTGACACAGAACAAATTCTGCTGGGGGGATTCTGGGAAAGCTGTTACTCTCTTATAAAAGGGCGAAATATCAGTACTGTCCCTTCCCCTCTTACCTGCCTGTAAAGCATCTGTAATACCTGCAGCTGCAGCAGCCATTTTAGTACAAGAAGCAACACCGTCTAAGATGAGGGTGAGGGCTCTGGGGAAGGGAGGAAGAAAAAAGAAGCAGTTAAAGATGACAGAGTAGACAAGAGGAAAAAGCCTGGGTCCCTAATGATACCATCCATGAGATGATCAAATGCAAACAATTACCTACCACCACACTTCTTATTATAGAATAGAATTCATCTCTTATTTTTCAAGTCATTACTAATTGGGTTTAGTTACTTATACTTCTAAAACCTTCCTGATTTATCCCTCTGTGTCTGATTTTGTACACACATACATACACTCCAAAAAATTTTACCCAACATCGATGTCTTATTTAAATGGCGGTGTGTCTATAGTAGCATTTCTGGGTCAGGAGGGTTGGATTTGGGCAAATTTTATTTCTATTTTCAAAAATTAAAATGAGGAGAAAAAAGTTTATCCAACAAATTAATGAGCTTAACATTGGTTCACAAATCTAGAGCTGAATATTGAAATTCTGTTTTGAGAATAGATAAAAAAAAGTACTAATCCCAAAGAGCCAGCATTTATTTACCAAGAACAAATCGTGCTTGTTTCCATATTTCTTTCTTTGATTGAGGTATAAAATATTAACTAAGGCAAAGGCATTCATTCAGTGAAGATTTACTGAATTACCCAGGATGTGATGGGCCATGGGCTAAGAATTAGAGATACAAAGGTAAGTAAAATTCAATTCCTCCTTTTAAGAAATGTGTTAGTTTCTTAGTTTCTATCTAGTAACAGAAACGGGCAGGCACATAAATACTGTCAATTGCATGTGATAAGTGCTTGACAGAGGCCTGTACAAGAAAGAACAATAACAGATAAGAAACGGTGGCATGAGGAGCGTGGTCATATTTCACAGAAGAGGGTCTATTTTAGCTGTTTCTTGAAAAAATGAGAATTTGATCACTAGACAATGGGGGAAATTATACTGTGAATTGAGGTCAGTGTATATAAATGCATAGAGATAATTAAGGCATAGATGTCTTTGGAAAATGCAGCAAATTATATGTTTAGGGATGTCACTGGCAAGGTAGATATAGGCAGGTTATGTGATGATGAGGCATTTGGATGTTTTCCTGCAGTGAACTGGGAGACAATGTGGGGTATTAAGTAGAGAAGGACCATGATCTAGAAGGTTAGTTTTAGAAAGATGATTCTGGTTGTAAGTAGAGGGAAGATTAAAGAGTAAGAGACTGCAGGCAGATGAAGTAATGGGCCAACTATCATTTTAAAAATCTGACAAGAATGCCAGGGGTGGTGGCTCATGCCTAGCACTTTGGAGGCTGAGGTGGATCACCTGAGGCCCAGAGTTTGAGACCAGCCTGAGCAAGAGCAAGACCCAGGTCTCTACAAAAAACAGAAAAAATTACTCGGGCGGGCACCTTTATTCCCAGCTACTTGGGAGGCTGAGGCAGGAGCATCACTCAAAGCCAGGAGTTTGAGGTTGCAGTGAGCTATGATGATGCCACTGCACTCTAACCCGGGAGATAGAGCAAGACCTTGTCTCAAAACAAAAACAAAAACAAAAACAAAAACAAAAACAAAAAAACAAAGAGCTGACAAGAATTTTATGTATTCACATCTAGAGAGTTTCGTGACTTATTGAATGTGGGTGAAGAGGAAGAGGGAGGTTTCCAGGATATTTCTGGCCTAGGCAAGTGGGTGAGTGGTGGCCCTATAAACCAGAATAGGGATTGCAGGGAGAGGTGCGTATTTTGGTGAGAGGATGCAGGGAGAAGATAAGATGTTCATTTTGGGAGAATGAATCACGCATATGGAGATCTGCGTTTGAAGTAGAATTTCAGCAAGGTCTGGGCTGAAAATAGAGAATTTAGAGTCACACACAAAGATGTTGTGGTGGAAGCTGTGGGCATTGCTGAGAATGCCCAGGCAAGTGGAGACTGAGAAAGAGAAAGCTGACAAGAAAAAAGAGAAGGCGAACAGAGACGAAGAAAGAAAATTAGGAGAGTAAGGTGTTATTGAAACAAAGATAAAAAGAAATTAATCAAAGGAAAAACAAAACAGAACAGGAGTGGTTAGTCTTAAAGCCTCAGAGAAGCCTTATAAGGTAAGACATGAAAAGTGTGTGTGTGTGTGTGTGTGTGTGTGTGTGTGTGTGTGTGTGTGTGTGTTGGCAACTATGAAGTTCCTGGTGACCTAATCCAACCCCATGGAGTGGTGAACACAGAAGGCAAATTGCTGAGAACTGAGAGTTGAAGAAGAAGTGAAGAAGTGCAGATGGTGGGCAGAGGGGTAGAGTAAGATAGAGAACTAGGATCAAAGGAAAACATTTTATTTATAAAGAGAAGGCAGAGGCTATAATCCTTTAAAGAATGAGGCTAAAGATTCAGTTGAGAAACAGACGATGATACACGAGATGGAGTAGGAGAACCAAAGTCTCTGAGGAATTACTACGAGAAGATGGTATTCCAAATATGGAGGGGGAACTTCCACCTCCACTTGGCCAGGTTCAGGTGCTGATAAGTCTGAAGGTGGCAAAGCAGCAAATGGGTGGAGTCCCTGCCTGAATGCATCCACCTTGTAACTGGGAGCAGGGTCATGGTATCAGTCATTTGCTGCGAATCCAGGGGGGCGGATGGAATGGTAAGCCCAAAGAAAGTGGAAAAAATTGAAATATGCAATGTTGCAAATAGGATAAAAAGCAGAGTGGAAACACAAAGACTTTTAGACACTGCTTATTTGTTATGCTTATGTGCTAGGAGGTTGAGGTAGAAAAGAATAGGCAAGTTGAAAAGAGAGAACAAGACAGGAGGCATAATTGATGAATCCTGAGAAAGTGATCAGCTTTGCCTAGTGACAATGTAACCGTTTTCTTTGACATGAGAAGGGAAGGAGTGAGGGTTTCTCAGTCATGCGCTTTGTAAATAACCTATCCAGAGTCTTATGGACAAGGTGGAGAAATTTGGACTGGATGCAAAGTCAATTCAGTAGACAAATACCTTGTTGAATCAATGCTGATTAATGATTTGATGCTTGTTGGAGGGAGAATTCTATTTGCATAGCCAAGGAGTCTGTCCTTGGCTCCGTCCTGTCAGGCATGTTTTTTTAATTCAATGCCTTGGGTAGAGAAATGTAAGGCTCGCTCATCAAATGTGTGAAAGCCAGAAGGGATAAAGATGATGGAGATCTGAGGTGACAGAATTAGGAACTAAAGAGTTATTGACTGGATGAAATGATTGGTTGTATCTAACAAGATAAAAATAAACAACAACACATATACAATAGTCTACCAGGTGAAAAAATAAAAGTTAATAATAGAACTGGACAACTTCAGGATACTATAAACAAATGTTTCAAAATTCCAGTTGGAGTAAATTTGTGTTATTGCAGACATGGTTGTATGGGCTTTTTTGAACCAATTGTTAAGTTTCTAGGAATTTTACAAGCCAGTTGTTAAACATAGCCATTATTAAAAATTAAATTATGTAAACTCAAAATGAAATCACTATACTAAAGACAAAGATAATGAATACCTGAAATGCATAATTTCCTAATTATTTTATTATAATTTACTATTATCTATGCTCTTGATATTATTGTGTATTGTATCTATTTGGTGGAAATATTATATAATATTGTTACATTGTGCATGTCTTTCTATCTCTGCATTTGGTGATGCCACATTTGTGGCTTGAAATATGCCATAATGGGAGTATTTACATCACGGAAATTGGAAAATGCTACAAATCATGTCTTTTTTCTCCCCCCTGAGAACCAGTTGTTAAACATTTGCCAGCACACCACTGAATAATTTCACAATTTGTTGGTATGGTGGTAAGACAGACACACACACACACACACACACACACACACACACACACCCCCAGAGTTCTTGCAGTTCCGTGATACATTAATTGATATTTAAAATCTAAAATTATGGCAGTGATTTATTCACTGTTCCCATGTAATCCATTCTCATCTCAGATACAATTATTAGTTATGCATACTATGTTTTCAGGGATATAAATTATTGTGTGTTGAAAGCAGGTAGGAGAGTAACCAGAATGAAGAGACTCAAAGTCTTGTTACATGAAGGATAGCTCGGGAAGTATATAGAATGCAGAAGACTCAGGGAGGATGCATGAGTTCTATTAAACCATTTGCTGAAGTGCTATGTGAAAGAGAGATTATTCTTGGTGGCCCTAAGGCCATAGCACTAACAGGTGAACCTTACAGGGAGACAAATATCAGTTTCTATAGGAAAGACTATCCCAACAGTTGTCAAAAGTTTAAAATGAAAAGCTTTGGAAGGAGCCTTCCTCAAGCACAGGATGTTTTAACATTTGGTAACATCAAATGAGGAGCTGTGCCTATGATCTTATAGGTGTTGTCTAACCCGGAATCTTTGAAATGCAGCAGCATGCAATACAAACGACTGAAGGCATGCAGGGACTAATTTCCGTGAAGCTAATTATTTCAAGGCTTATTAAGAGGGACCCCACATCCTCATTGTCATTCAGACCATTAAACACATCCACACGGACAGAGGTCCAGTAGATGACAATTTGCTAACTTGAGGGAAAGAGACTCCTAATATATCAGATATTAGTAATGGAAATGACAAAACTTTAATGAAAGACTCTTTTGGTTTAAAAAAAAAACTAAAACTTTGGAGTGACTAATTAGTGGCAGGAAGACAGACAAGATGACATTTTGAGCTCCAATTTAAAAAATTGTAACCTTCCAATGCTGTATAGTCTAAAGAAATGAATTAAAATATGAACTAATGTAAATATAATGTCACCTTCTGGCACTCACCGTTTAGTGCGGATTGGGAGACTATGGGGTGGATCGAAGTACAATTGATCCTTGAATAACTTGGGGGTTGGGCTGCTGACCCCCTGCATAGTTATAGTTTACTGTTGACCATAAGCCTCACTCATAACATAGTTGATTAGCACGTATCTGTATGTTGTATGTATTACGTACTGTATTCTTACAATAACGTGAGCTAGGGGAAAAAAATGTTCTTAAGAAAATCATAAGGAAGAGGAAATATATTTACTATTCATTAAATGGAAGTGGAGCATCATAAACATCTTCATCCTTGTTGTCTTCACCTTGAGTAGGCTGAGGAAGAGAAGGAAGAAAAGGAGACGATCAAATGAGGATTATTGGAAATATTTATCTCAGAGCCTCCAAGACAGAGAATGGAGAAGTTTGTTCACGAAAATTCTGTGGACAACATTTAATCAATCTAGTGTGTTTCAGAGGCCTTCACTATGAAGAATTTTAATTTAAAGGAGAAGGGGATACATGGATTTTAGACATAAAAGGACCAAGGCTGTTAAGTAAAAGAAGCTCAGTTTCAGACTTGACAGAATCATGGTGGGGGGGAGGGGAAGGGAATAAGGGGAAAAATAGCCTAAAGGATTAAATTATAGGATGAACTTCCTTCTTGGAATGAGAGTCGAAATCAGTGAAATCTATAAGTGCTTCATGCCGAGATAAGCAAATTAAGTAATATGAAGCTATTAATATATATCTGAAATTTCTTTTATTATACAACTGTAAATTATATAGTATATGAAACCTCCCAGCACTCCTCCAGTCTGTAGAAGACAGTGCATTTTAGAAGGTGGGATCATAAGGCATTATAGTAAAAGAAGTATCATAAGACCTGAGAGATGATAAAAGTTGATGGGTTTAGGGATACAGTCTTTGAAGAAGGACACCTCCCTGATTGCCCATGTGGTGGCAATTATCATTTAATGGAACACAAATGGGGAGCTTCATGTTCACAGCCCACCAGAAAGGCTGCATTTTGTCATTTCTCCAAGCCATGTGCATTCCAGAAGGAGGTTTAGAGGGGAACAAATTCAGGATATGAGTGGAAGTGGTGAGAAATATAGCCATGTCTGTTTAGAACAAAATAACAATTGCAGATTGAAACAATTGGGTATCCTGAAAATCAGTGTTTGAACTTTAGTTCAAACATCCTTCCTCCCTCCCTTTTTCCCTTATACTTCTCTTTACTGTCTCTCCCTTTCTCCCTCCCTTCTGCTCTTTAATAATTGTTTATTGAAGATTCAATGGCTCTGTACTTGATCCCAGAAACCAGAAACACATTAACCAAGAAATTAAGGCAGCCTAAGCTTCAGAGCTCCTCGCTTGGATAGACCATGTGGCACATGGTTGTGCATTTGTATAAAATTGGAAATAGTAAAATATTTTAATTGCAACCCCATTACGACTGCTGTCTCTTTCTGCTCTGTAACATTTCCTCTCATGTCAGGTTGTGTTGAATGGCTCTAGGCTATTCAGGGAACCAGCTAAGATGAAGGGTTTGTACTCATATTATATGTAGATTGGTTTTAATGGGATACGTTTATGTTGATCCTGGGGACTTGGATATAGAGTTAAGTTATTGCTAGCCATGGTGGTATAGGAATGGCTTTAAGAAATGCAGTGTGCCAACTCACTGGGCATGATGACTCGCAAGAAGTGCAGGGCCAGAGGTTGAATTACAATATAAGCTTATCCTATACGACCTGGCACCTGAATCACATGGTAAAAATGAGAAACAAGGTTTAAAATGTACAAAGCCAGAAGTTAGTCTCTGAGAAATTCTTTCAATCATTACCTGTGTAAAATTTTAAGTGGGAGATTCAGTTCGTATCAAAGCCCAATGAAAACCAAATTTTTTTTCTGTCAGGAATAAATTTGATAATGCTGCATATATAGTTATAAATACATCACACGTATTTTTTCTTTCTATAGCAATTGTTTGAAATAGAATTTCTTAGAATTCCTTTGTTTTTGTATTACTGATAGTGCCCTACACAGCAAATACATATATATGCGAGATCTCATGTTTTAAGCCTCCCAAATCTCAATAATAAAAACAAATCCAATCAACTGTGTTAGCAAAAAAAACTAGATTATCTTTCCATTCCCCTTTAAAAATTATTTTACATTGTCATTGCGATGCAAAGAGGTGATTAAAGAGCATGCAGTTAAAAAAATATTTTAAAAAAGTATTACGGAAGAGTGCCAGAAAGTTATTAGAAAATATCACATTTATTTTTCTGAATGTTGTGATGTTTATGGCAGACATCAATTTTTAAAAATGTGTAACCTGTGATTTCTTTCTTCATTCTACGTGAGTATTCATTTCATACTTAATTTGTATTCTTTTTCTTAAACAAGGCCCCCCCCAAAATCATATAATCTTTAAGCCCCATAAAACCTATATACATCCCTGCTGGAAACACCAAAAACAAATTTAAAGACATGGTGCTTGCCATCCCGAAATGTGCATTCCAGGCAGGGCATAGGCTAGTAAACAAACTGTTAGAATACTGAGAGGGGAATAGAAAAAAGGTATGTGAAAAGTTCTGTGGTTACTCCGACAGCCAAGTCAAATTAAGTGCTCTGATTTCAGCCTCTGATGGTATGTTGGTGGTAGAGGTGGTGTCATCTAATGCGATGTTTCACCTCAGCTGCTTAATGCACTTAGTAAGCCACTGAGTTAAATTTGTTTACTCAGGCAATCATAAACTTCCTCTGAAGCTGAGTGGCAAGCTGAGTCTTAGCTTATGGGCTACGTGCCTTTCATCTTGTCTTCCTTCTAGTGCCACCTGCACATGGTTCCTCCTCTAAGATTTCCTTGTTCTGGGATACTGGCTGCTTAGAGATTCAGATGGCCTCCAGGGTGTGTTGGAAGGAGGAACTCTGGGAGGATGTGAGACAAGTCAGGAAAGATGGGTGGAGATTTAGAGGTCCTAAAAATCATCCAGGTCCAGGTAAGAAATCTTGTCTGCCTACAGGAAGTAGGGTGAATCCTGGCAGTGAGGCCATACTGAAATGCTATCAGCCTAATTAATATGGTGACATCATCTCATAGAGGCAAGCCTCTCCCTGGAACCAGATGCAGCCATGTCTGCCTGGAAGCCTTTGGCAGACTCTGTCTGGCAGCAACATCCCAGGACAGCAATCCAGGGCCAGTCAGAAAATATTTACTGAGTACCTGTTATGTGCCAGCCATCCAGGCCAGGTGCTAGGGATATAAAGATGAATAAGAGAGGGCCCCTGCAAACAAGGAATTTACATTTGAGTGAGGACGGTAAACAATATTAGTGTGGTAAGTGCCGATAAAATACTATGTTCTGGGTGCTATGGGATCAGAGGAGGCAGAGTCTCTGGTGCAGGTTCAGGGAAGGGAGAAATTTACTATTTATCTGGTTACTCAGTTTCTAAGACTCATGTCAAGTGGGTAAATTTTTGTAAGTACATGGAACAGAATGACCTAAAGAATTGAAAGATGTGATGTTCATTGGACTATTTCTTCATTACATTGTAGACTGTAAAAAGGAATGAGGTAGAAGACACAGCTGGAATAGTAAAAGGGGTCCCATGAGTTCGAGCGTGGTCTTTGTTCCTCAGGCTATTCTTTCTCAAAGCATAATCCAAGGATCACTTGTGTCAAAGTTCTCTGAGGGTGACTATACACATTGCCCATTCTAAGTGCTACACCATGTATATGGAGTCCAATGATCTGTCAAAAACATCCAGAGAATGTATTTTTAACAAATTTCTCAGACAATTCTTATGTGTACTGAAAGTTTGAAACCAATTATGGCATGGGGATCCAAGAGGGATTTTAAGAAGGGGAGGGATATTATTTGATTTTCAGTCTGTATAGATCCATCTGGGTGCAATGTGGAAGGTAGAAGTAAATGGTGGTAAATACAAAAATAGCAAAACCAATTAGAATGTTATTGCAATAATCTTGGCAAGACATGCTGACGGGCTGCGTTAGAGGAATTGAGTAAGAAAGAGCAAAGAAAGATTTGAGAAAAAAATATCTCAGAGATAAAGATGGACAGAACATTTAGGAGATGATGAAAACTAGTTGGTTGTGCAATGGTGGTTGTGATGGAGAAGGAAGAGGTAATGCTGGCTTGGGGGGTGGGCACTTCACTAATACCGGGACTACAGGAAGAGGAACAAGCTGGCAGCCAAGACTTCAAGTTGTGTTTTAGTTTGAGATGGAGTATCTGTGTGCCATCTCTGCGTATTTCTAGCAAGCAGTCAAATACCTAATTCTGAAGTTCCTACTTGAGGGAAATTTTACTCAACATTGTATTGCTCATTGCCAAGCCATGGGACAGAGCAACATGAGGAATCCATGTTTAAGGGTGGTTTGGTGCTAACAAACCTCAATAAATGTGCCCCATATCAAGACCATTTGAGCCCTGGATGCTGTTAAAGGGTGTTTATAAGTCCACAGGAGGATTAAAGATTTCCCAGTACGCTCTTAGGTATAATGATTGTTGTAGCTTGTTTTGTATAGAACAAGTATCTAATTTTGTGGTCTCTGCTGCTATTTCTTCATCAACTTGTAGGTGCACACAAGGCATCCATGTGTGGATAATGCCTCACTATAGTGAGGACCAAATGCTTTATTAATTCTACCATTGGGAAGTAGAGATTTTGGTTTGGAGTTTGTTTTGTTTTGTTCCTTTTGGGGAGAAAGGATGTTAGTTTGATGTCAGTGCACCTCTGTGGTGTCCTACTTTAAATCTTGGGTCTTGAGATGTCATTTTTCTGACCAGCCATTGTTATGGTTTTTGAATCTCAATATTTCCACTCAGGATGTTTTAAAATAATATCTTGAGATAACAAAGTATATAATGTTCCCTTCCTCTGGAATGAGATTGTGTCATTCCATGAATAATTCTAGCTATGGATACTTACAAAATCACACCTAGGTGCATTTAATTCTGCAAGTCTTTAATGACAAGTCAATTGAGTTAATAAATGAATTTTAAGAAAATAAAGCAAGGAAACATTCTCAAGCATTTTTGAGGATATTGCTGCTTCTAGCCCCTTGATTGCTCCTTTTCTTGATCCTGTCTTTGATGAATTCTGGATATTGCTCCAAGTTTATTCTTTGGTCCTCTAATTTCTATAGCACACCATAGCTCAGAAAATGAATTCCCTTTATTGGCTCCAACAATCACCCATAGGAAGACAATTCTGAGTCTTGCTTCTTACAATCTGATCTTGTATTGCACTTGAACATGTCAATGCTTCCATAAAATGAACACTTTCAAACCTGACTCATTACTTTCCTCACAAAACTAGGCCCATTTCTGGATCTCCTGATCTGATTTTTTATTTCTCTCTCCAGGTTGCTTAGGTTCAATCTCCATACGACTTTCAGTCCTTCTATTTTTCCCTTTCTCCTAGATATTCTCCTGTGAGATAAATGAGACAAAATATGTGATACCTGGAGCATGCTAGGCACTTAACAAGTGACAGTTTACTGTTTCTTCTACCTTTCCTCCCAGATCTAGGCATTAGAACAACTCCATGTCCTTGTTACTGGGCCCCAGTGTGTCCTTCTCACCATTCCATATTATACAACATTGCCACAGGTATTCTCTAAATTGTCCCCATTCACAAACCTTAGGTCTAATTCCTTGTAGTCCCCCAAAAAGCTACATCCAAATCCTAATTCCTGGTATTGTGAATGTGAACTTATTTGGAAAAAGGGGCTTTGCAGATGTAATTCGTAATTAAGTTAAAAAAATCTGAAGATGAGATCATTCTAGATTTGGGGTGGGCTCTAAATTCAATGACGGTGTCCCTGTAAGAAGAGGGGAAGACACAGAGACACAGAGAAGGGAGGGTCATGTGAAGATAAAGGCAGAGATTGGAGTGCTGCATCTCCAAAACAAGCAATGCCAAGGACTGACCATGGAAGCGAGGAGAAACGTATGGAATGGATTTTCCCTCAGGGCTTCCAGAGGGAACTAACCATGTGAACACTTTGATTTTGGACTTCCGACTTCCAAAAATGTGAGAAAATAAGTTTCTGCTGTTTTAACCCACCAAATTAGTGGAAATTTGTTACAGCAGGCTTAGGAAACTCAGATATTCCCTTAGCTTGGTCTTTGAGGTCCCTGTTAATCTGGATTTGCCCTACCTTTCCAGGCTGGTCTCTTACTACTACACTTTACAACTTCCCCTGCTGTGCATATGACAGTCCCTTGATCATGCAGTAATTGTGCATTTTGTCTTTTCTTACGCGATCTCTTGCCTTTGTCTAAAACTCATTGTGTCTTCTTTATTTGTTTAAATTCTAATTATGAAATAAAAGGCCTACCCTAGTCCACAGTGATTTATTTCCTATTTTGAATTCCTAAAATATGCATTTGACACTGAATTATGTTCTGTTCAAATAGCATTTGTTTTGCTTTTCATGTATGTGTGTATCTCCTTGAGGGCAGGATTATTTTTGCAACATAGAAAATGTTGAATAAGTAAGTGAAGTCAGCAAGTACTGACAGACAATGCAGGTGTTGTGGGTTGAGTTATGTGCCCCTCCCTCAAGAAATGTGTTAAGCACCTATTGAGCTCAGTGATCCTGAAATATTCATGATAATAAGCTGTCTGGTTGCCACCTATTAGCTAGGTTTATGTTTAGGAAGAACTAGGAAGAATATGAGCTGTTTAATTAGGGGTGCTTGTCATCACTAATGAACAACAAGAAATAGTTTGAAAAGTTCTTTGAGATATTCGCTTGAAAATGTCACCAAAATTTCAGAAAAGTGCAGCCTCTGGAGTAAAGCTACTATACAATGAGAGAGGCTCTATTGTGCTTTGCATGTATTACATTATGTGGTCCTCACAACATGTTGGCAAAATTGGCATTATTATCATCTCCATTTTAAAGATGAGAAAATTAGGTGCAAAAAACTTCAGTGACATATTCAAGCTCATACAGCAATAAATAACAAAAAATTATGTTACAGACATTTTAAAAGTTACATGTTCCTCACTGCAAATTATGAAAGACCATAGAACTAATCGAAGAAGTAGGTTTCATAATGTATCTTTTCTTGTCACAGATGAGTTTACTTTTATCCATCTTGTCCAAATTGTAAAATATCATTCTGGTCATCATCAGTATTACACAGACCTGTTGTTCAAATGTGCTTAGCTTTTTCAGTAAAATTAGAAGAAACCACAATTTTTAAACAGGTGTATTGTATGTGCATTAAAGAAAAAAACTACCATGTGATTTTAGATATGAATGCTAATTCCTAAACATTATTATTCTGAACTCAAGTGCTTAGAATATTTAAAATGCTATATACTCTGGTGGATTTTTCCAGGATAATATTGGGAGCATATATGATATACATTTTTGCATATTTAAGTTTACATGTGTGTACTTATTTTAGGTTATGTGTACTAAGAACGGTATATATACAATGTATGATAGTTACATATTATTTTATTTTTTGAGAGAACTTAATCCCCACAATTATTAACTGTGCATAAAATCTAAATGGCAGATGTAACTTATATTGTATAGGTCTGACTACATTTCCTCTTTAGGAATAGCTGTTCTTTGCTTTTATAATATTGGGAAAAGAGGAGAAGAGTTAGTAAAGAAACACAAGCATTCCTCAAGCCCTTTTCCCCTAAAACTATGTTCCATCATATCTCCTGGATTGGCTGGAATATCCTCTGCCCCCACCCCATCACCCTCTTAATGCAGTGGCAAAGTCGGTGGGTAATTGGGTCCAGATTGGAGATGTTTAAATATTCATGAGGCTGGCAGGGGACTGGGAGGGGGCGACTGCCTAGAGTGGGGGTAGGGGCTGGGGGAAGTGATTAGTCATTGAAAGCTAGTGAACAATTCTGAGAAAGAGAAGGAGGAAAGAGGGAAGAAAAAGATATGTAGATAGAGATTGGGTGGGGGGAGAGAAAAAAGAGGGGAGAGAGAAACAGAGAGGGAGAGAGCGAGCGAGCGCGCAGGAGAGAGAGAGCATGTGCGATGAGCAATAGCTGTGGACCTTACGGTTGCTGCTAACTGCCCTGGTGTGTGTGCGGGAGAGAGAGGGAGGGAGGGAGAGCGCGCGCTAGCGCGAGAGAGCGAGTGAGCAAGCGAGCAGAAAAGAGGTGGAGAGGGGGGGAATAAGAAAGAGAGAGGAGGAAAGGAGAGAAGGCAGGAAGAAGGCAAGGGACGTTACAACCATGCTGTGCTGTATGAGAAGAACCAAACAGGTAGAGCTAAAGATTTTTACTTTTTGCTGTTGTGAAATTACCGGAGTACAATATTTCCCTGTAAAGGCAAAAAAAATTTTTTTTACTGCTTCTGCTCTGGCCATGGTGCTTGCGTTTCCTTAGCATATGGTAACTGATGGTTGCATCCCAGCTTTTATTCCTTTCTGTCTTTCATGCTCTGGTTTTGGAATGCTGCTAGTAATTAGGGCAAGGGAAGAAAAAATACGTCTGTTTGGTTAGAAATGAGATTTTTTTTTTTTTTCCTATTAGTGAATGCTCAGCGTTTTAGGTCACTGGTCTTGAGGGTGTGGATGTCGAAAGGGGTGTGGGGAAGAAGACGTGGGCTCTACCTACAAGATGGGGAGGCGAACCTTTATATCATTTGCAAAAAGCAGGCTGAGAAAATAATATTCAAGGCTGGGTATTGCCTGTCTGCCGTACAATTTTCTCACATGTGCTGCGGAAGATGCCTTATTTCGTACATGCATGTGCTTCAAAGGGGCGCAGGTATTTATAAAAAAACGTGAAGGCTTATTTATTTATTTATTTTTCAATGAATGAATGGAACTGTTATTTGGGAGATTTTTTTTTTTTTTTTTTTTTTTTTTAGAAAGAGAACCCCAACTGGGGCTGGGGGAGAAACTGGCCGTGTAGAAGGGGAAAATCCCCTTCCTAAGACCAGTAGCCGATTGTGCACCAGCCGGTCTGAGGAGAGGGTGGACCACGCCCCTAGGAGCCTGGAGCTCAGACGGGATGGGAAAGACGAGCCGGGTATTACCTGTTGGAAGCCAGGTCTTTTCTCTTACCCGCTTCCCTTGCTTCTTTCCTGGGGTTATCGGTGACCAGAGACGTGCTAACATCCTGGATGATAAGCACGGTGACTCATTTTTATCAGGAAGAGGGGCACATCCAAGATTAGCAAGAACTGAGTCCCCTCCTTTCCTCCCCCACTGCCCAGGTTTTTCTTCCATTTCAAATTGCTCGCTTATTTCTTGAAAGACATTTCAGAAACTTGATTGGGGTGAGAGTGGGAGGAATGACGAGTGCGGTATTCCGCAGCAACCCCTCGTGCCGTGACAGTCTCCAAGGGAAGCTTTCGAACATTTCTTGGAACACGTTTGAGTGATTTTGGCGAAGGTTGAGGAGAAAAAAATGGGTGTGGGATATGGGTGAACGTGTGCGTGTGTGTGCGTGTGTGCGCGTGTGTGTGTGCGTGTGCGCGCGCGTGTGTGTGCGTGTGGTGGGGGTGGGGGGAGGGTGGGGGGTTAGTGGGGGCAGGCTTGGTCAAAGAAGCCCTTTGCAGATTGATTGCCTTAGGGGTGGGGTGCAAGAGATCGGATTTGGGTATTATTTCCTGTACAGGTATTGGAAATTAGGCAATTTGTAATACGCTCCCTGAATCCGAAGGGGGTCGAAGAGAGTGGAGAAGCAGCAGCCTGCCAGCCTTGCACATTTAGCCAGCGCCCTGGAAGGAGGGGTGGGGAGTGAGGATGAAGGAGAAGGAACAGGAAGGGGAAGGGAGACCAGCAGAATGTCTGAGCAGTGGGTGTAGAGTCATAAATAAATAAATAAATAAATAAATAAAATGTAAAGTAGCAGACATCCTGGATTGTGTGGGGATGTTTGGGGAAAAGTCAGATATTGGGGGTGGGGGACGGGTATTTGCAGCATTTCCCTAAAGTGCTCTACGGTTCCGGACATTGATGCTTCCATTGGCTCATTTTTCAAACCAGGACATTTCCTCTCTTGTGTTCCTGTATTTTAATACATAAATGTAATAAATACAGGTGTCTGGGTTAAGTACACCATCAAAGAAAAGTCCTGAGGTTACTTCACTGGCGAGCTGGGGAAATAAAATTTAGGAAGGCGGAGCCTTAAGAAAGCCAAAGCTATTTATTTAAAAAAAAAATCTTTAATTTCAGAAAGAAAAATATGCTGGTTTACAACTTGTTCCCACCTCTTTATACACATTGAAGTACATACGCATCTCCTCTGATAAAGGAAACCACGCATGATTTTTAGAAAGGGAGTTAGGGCTAAAGGAATTCCCTTCCCAAAACGAGGAGAGCTGCCTTCACTCGGGTTCTATCTCACTGACGGCCCCAAGCGCTCACTCTGATGTGCAATTTAATGGAGCTGAAATTGTGTGTTTAGGGAGAAATTCACATGTAAACGTGTACAGCATCCACATACTTCATATGCAACAGTCATGCATGTACTCTGTGTGGTTTCCACATGCCTTCCTGCGTTTTAGCATCATTCATATTCAAAAGAGAAAATGAAGGGTATAGAAATTGTTCTATTTTGCCCATGCATTTTACAAATGTGTACTTACGTGTGAAATGGTCATGTCTCTTATATACCACTATTGTGTATCATTCATACTAGTTAGTATTTAGGGTACCATTCAATCAGACTGAAGGAAATGGTGTATTCAGGGCGTGGGCTCACACTACACTCACTGACTGGCATTTATACAGCGTGAGTACTTAAGTCTCACACAGGTTTCCTTCTTGTGGGTGAAATGATCCTGTATCATTCATGGCAAAATCCAGTGGTGTCCATCCTTTTGACATCTATTCATCCTCCTAGTACTTCACAGGGAATAAAACAAGGGCAAAAACCTGCAAAGGTCTAAACTCTGCCACACCCATGAAATCCAGCAGAAATGTGGGAGGGGGCTGGAGGGCTTGCACTTCCTTCCTCTTCCACTTGAGCAGCATAAAGAAGCAATCTTGGATTTCTAAGTTGTAATACATTGCCAATGGGTGAGAAGAAAGCCTAAATGATCTATATTAGCCATTAGTTACCATTATGATTATTGTAGGAGGAAGAAGAGAATGAGATTGGGGTGGAGATGAGAATATGGTAAATGAGCAGGCAAAGGAGAAATAAAATAAAAGAATCCCTGAGATTTTATTGGCTTATGATTTTCAAATATCTTGGGACTTACTTTAAATAGCTTAATTGCCATGCGTATTGCAGATGATTAAAAACTTGCAAGATGTGATCTGTGTCCACAAAGCAAGAAAACTATGAGGTGTTTCCTTTGTTTAAAAATAATGATTTTAGTTTGTAACTGAGGTGTAAAGAACACCATGCAAGCAAGTAGCCCCTCTACCTCTCAGCCCCCAGCCCCTGCCAACATCTGCCTTTTTCCTCATACAACAAATAATTCTTATCTTTGGGAGTGTTGATCTGAGGCTTAGAATTCCAACCTCGCTGTGCCTTTTCCTTGCAGCCTTGGGAAGGTGTTGAAAGGATGCTGCTGCCTTGCTGCTTGGTGCAGGCGCTTCTTCCTGGAGATATATTGGATTCCTCCTAAATCTCTCTGAGCCACACCCAGTGTCATCCAGGGACTTAGTGAATTAATTAAATGGAGGCATTCTACTTAATGTAATTGAAGCTTGCTCTTTCTTTTTAAAAAAAATGTAGGGATTTTCACCACACATTTATGAATTTAAACAGAAGAAATTGTTTAAAGGGCATTTTTTGTTTTTTGCCAAATTATCTGGACTTATAGAGAACCTTAGAAAATTCATGGTGAATCTAGAAATGTGTTCATTTCTGGTGACTCTATGATTCTTTCTAACTCATGGCGGGGTGCATACATAATAAGCCCTGATCTCTCATGCTGACAGTCTGTGTAACTCTGTTCTCCACCTCCCTCCCCCTACCAACCCATGCTGAGGCAACTGGAATAAGAAAATGCAGAGTTAATTTTCTTTCTTGCTGAGCTGGCAAAACTATAGAAACCTTCTTTGATGTTTCATGCTAAAGGGCAGTGCTCCTATACACCAAGAGGGAGAGTGGCTTAGGGTCTCCTTTGCCTCAATCATAGTGAAATTGTCACTGTTATGCCTGGGGCTGAATTAATACACAGACTTCAGAGTCTTACCCGGCCCCATAAGAAAGGGGTTTGGGGTTTTTTCAGGCAATAATAGAGCATATATATTTAGCAAATGTTCCCCTTGTTCATATTGATAAAGTAAGACAAGACTAAAACTCTTCTTCTATTAATAGTTCAAAGAATACACATAACCAAGTCATGTAAAGAGAAGATACAGCACTGAACAATTCACTTCCCTATTGGTTGTAATAGAGGCACTAAGGCAACCAAACAGTGTCTGTTGCAAACCAAAGAAGTGATTGTGCACAGGCATTCCCCATTTTGAATTTCTGGAGTACAGTCAGGTTGCGTCTATACCATTGTAATTAAATAATTAAATCTTCATAACATTCTCTGAAATTGAGAAGAACTGTACTGTGAATCCTTAGCTGATGCCACTTACCGATTCTGAGATCTTGAATGAATCACATCATCTTGGGCTTCAATTTCCTTCTGTAGAATGGGAACAAAAACCAAAAAACACAAACAAACAAATAAACCAAAATACAAAAAAACAAACAAACGAAAAAAAAAAAAACACACCCTGTTTCCCTTAAGGATTTTTGTAGGGATTAAGCAATGAGAAAACAAAGATCAATACAAATATTAGAAAGTATTTCTCTCCAAGTTTTGCAATGTGACTTAGAACGTCAGTTTTTCAGGATTGCCAAGTGCCCCATGTCACCTTTTTCTGTTAGAGGTGACTTCCTTCTGGTCATAGTTGAGCCTTCTGCTTGTACTCTTATTCCTTCCCCTGTGTTTTCTCCAGAACCTCACTCCCTCATGCCCTGCTCTCTCTTGAGACTTCATCCTCTTGTACTGTATTAACTCCTTTCCTCATAGCCTGTGAATATGCTCTTGTCTCCTTTATCTTAAAGGATCCTCTCCTGACTCGATGTCCCCATGTCTATAGTGAGTGTTCTGCCTCACCTCCTTGCAGAACACATTTCCTGCAAGTACTCTCTCCACACTCACCTTCTCCTCTCTGTCACTGTTTCATCTGCTTTAATTAGGATTTTGTTTCCGTAATTCCCCTGGAACGTATTCTGAAAAGGGCACCACATCTAGTGACCCTTTAGTTTGCATCTTATTTGACATCTCTTTGGCATTTTGTATTGCTGTCCAGCCTGGTTCTGGAGCTTTCTCCTAACTGGGTCCCAGGATAGCTCTCTTCCCTCTCAGACAAGATCTTCTCTGTCTCCTTTGCTGGCTTCTTTTACTCTCTTCCCCCCAAAACATCAATGATCTTCTGGTTCATGATCTTGATTCGTTTCTGTTCTCATTCGATCACCTAGGTGATCTCATCCATGTCCAGATCTTTAACCACCTGTGTGATTTCCATATCCGTAGATGAGATATTTATCTTGAGCTCCTGATCCACAGATGTCTAAGTATTTCAGAGACATCCAAGCTCATTAAGTTTATGTGCAAAACCAAACTCCTGTCCTCTGTTTTGTGTCACATTTGGTCTTCCTTACTACCCTTATTGCTAGAACCCTGTCCATCTGGCTTCAGGGCTTTAGAAACCTTGGAGTAATGCCAAATGTAGTCCTTTCTTTCAACTCCCATATCCAGTTACTAAATCCTAGTTTAAGAGATTTTGAATACCTCCTCTGCTTTTCAACCCTACCTGTTTATATAAATAACCTGGCTCAGAACTTTTATTACCTCTCATCTGGACAAAGGCAATAGCTTCTTATATGGACTTCCTATATCCACATTGTTCTTTTTTAATTCTCCTCGCAAATAACATTGGAGTTGTCTTTACCTAATGTAAAGCTGGTCATATTATTTTTCTTGTTAAAATATAACTCCTCAGCATGGATGACATGATCTAGTTTTGCCTACCTTTCCAGTGCCATCCTCAAACACCCACCCATCTCACCTTATGACACCACAGCAATATTCCAGGCCTTGGTTCCTTTGCTCATACTGTACTCTGTGCCCACATTACACTTCCCTCTCAGCCTGGAATATTCCCATTTTCCCTGGAAGAGTTAGATCTTTAAAACCATTCTTGACCTGCCTAAGTTTTCTTCTACCTTCTTTGTGCCCAAGCTACATTTTGTACTGTCTCTATTATGACTTATTGCACCATATAGCATCTACTTTATACATACTGGTGTCCACACTGCGAGCCACTTGAGGGAAAGGATGAAAACTTAATTTTTGTTTTCTATCTCTAGTGTCTACCATAATGCTTGGTACATAAAGTAATAGGTTTTAACCATGGATAATCTGTTTGCTAAATAAATATAGAGCTGGGTTTATAGTCTTTCCACAAGTTGTAGCATATCTAAATGGATAGAATCTACTAGTAGATTTTTAAAAAATCTATTGGCATGAAATTTTAAAGTGGAACTGATCATCATTGATTCTTGGTATTGATTTATAGACATGACAACCATCAGTTTTTACTAAAAGCAGGCACAAAATGAGCCCATTTATAGACTATATTTCTCCAAACTACTATAGATGGTAGTATCTGGAAACCTCCCTTCCATGTCCTTCTCCTCCACCGACAAGCATCCCAGCCCCACCCGCTGAGGTCAGCAGAGTCTCGGTTTAGATGCATGGTTACCACACTGTTGGACCTTCATGTGACCTTCCTTTGGGGCCCCAAGTACTTGTGCTTGTTACTTTGCTCCACAACTATTACAAATAGAACCTAAAACAATCTCTTGCTACCCTTAGTTGATTTATATCACTGGTCACACAAACTTCAAAAAAATGTATGTACTGTTGGCCTGTGCTCAAAAATTAATTTTACCTTCATTTGGATTTCTTTTCTTCCCACTGAGGTATCCACATAATATTATTTCACAAAGTGAACTCTTTATGGAGGTAAAGGGAGGGTGAATGGTAAGTAGCTCCTCAACTGTCTGTTAAATGAATGAGAATTATATCAATTGGGTCTTTCTTAGGTTGAAAGAGACTGAAAGGACTTACTTAGATTCTCAAACAGACCTATTGTGCCCAGTGTGGGGCAAATTACAACCACAGCTTTCCGTGAAGATACTCTTGCCAAGCTCTAAGTGGTTTATTTTCTCTGACTGCATTGGCATGTCCTTGAGAAGAGCTGTAAGACTAAATAATTTGTAAGTCAAGTTTATCTTCAACCACTGAAGTTAAGGAGTGTTCCTCAGTGGTTGTACTCTTACTCTATATCTTGCTCAATGCTTCCAGTCTCTTTGACATTGAGTTTTCCTATCCTTTTTTCCACCCCTTACATCCAAATGGAGCTTTTCTGATTAAGTAATATCAGCACGTGCTAGCATTTACTGGGTGAGGCTATGGAAGGAGAATTTTAAGAAAAAGTGTGTCCCGTCCAAGTTTTCAAATAAGTATTTTAGACACAACAGGTATTTTAAGCCGTGTCTGGTACATGGTAGATTCTCAATAAACATTTGTTGAGGGAGTAAATGTAGGGAGGGAAGGAACATCACAATGGGCCATTAGGAGAGATGTTTGGGGACAGAAGACCGTTCCTGTGTACCTATTCAGAGCAGGCTTTGGGTAAACCGCCCATTCAGCTCACAAGGCAGTTGTAGTCAAAGTTGTAATCCCTGTTTGCTCAGATCAGAGAGGTGCCCTTGCAGTCAGTCATTCGTTCAGGTTTGGTATTTGGAGTGTGACCCTCTAGATTTCCTATCTTACTTGTTTATAGATCTTATTTTCTTAGATGTTGTTTGTTTAATGTCCTGTTTCATGTCTTTGTAGTGAAAAAAACCCTTTCCTTGGGTTCTAGACCTGGCTCTGCCAATTGCTTGTCGTGTGATCTTGGGTAAGTAATATAACCTTTCTGAGCCTCAGTTTATTCATCTGTATAGTGGACACATAAAAGGATCCCTCCAAATCCTGAATTGCCTCTTTTGAGTAGGTTTGGTGTGAGGCTAAAGTAAAGTGATAAAAATAAAAGTATTTTGGAAGCAATGTGTTTTTCAAATGTAAAGTATTATTAATCAAGGAATTTCATATATTGAGCCCTAAAGTAGTCATGGCTTCATGCAAACTAGAAGTACCCATGCTGTCTGTATAGAATATATACATTCCATTTCTACCCGCTTTCCTATTCTCTACTGAGCACATACTAACCATGCTAATGGGTGGGAGCATAGTATATCTTTATCTTTTCCTTCGAAAACTTTGGTGACAGAATTTAGATAAGCCAACATGCAAATTGTCATCAGACCCAAGGATCAATTCAAATCTATTTGGAATATCCACAGTTTTCCCTTTTATCTTTTCCTGTTTTAGTCTTTTCTTGTCGTTTACATCTCTTCTCTTCTCCGTTTGCTAAGTCTGCTGCTTCTCCCACATCCCCACCCCCACTCCACCTCCAAACTGGGTTCTCAGCACTAAGCGTACCAGGCATGCTGTGCTCACATCCATCACATGAGGGTCCAGTCAGGCAGAAGAGTGGAGAGAGGATGCTGGGCTGCTGGGGAGACTAACAGGGGAGGTGCAGCCTGGTTGGGGGAGCATGCTTCAAATATTATCACCTGAGCACCGTTTCCATACAGCTTCAAGATTCCTGAATGCAACAGGAACAATCCTGATCAGAGAGGTAATATATAATCCTGAAGCTTTCCAAATTCAACTCTAAATACTATAATTTTTCTGAGCCCTCAGGACCTCCACAAAAGACATTTCATTTTTCCTGTGTTCTGGTTATGATTGAGATACATTACCAATTTAATACAATAAAATTCGTCAAATTCTCATATAAGCAATGGAATTCTGCAACCCAAAGAAACCGAGTTCTTAAACATATGGATAATATTTGGAAATATTTTAAAGTATAATAATTGGATCAGGTTAGTCCAAGAGATTCTGTTTTTCTTAGAAGCCAAAAATTTAACATAAAAAAATTAGTATTATACATATTATGCAAAAATACTTTTATACAGGGGGCTCATGTAGAGTGCAATAGAAAGGTATATTAACTAGAAATTTGAAAATAAGCTGGTGTCCGGAAGGAAATAATAATTTATTAAATTATATTTGTAGTTGGTTAATGGTCAGTATCACTTTTAATCCTTCAACACTAGCCACATCCCTCTTCTTCCTCCTTCTCTCTTTCTCTGCCTCAGCACGCACCACTTCTATCATATATGTGGTTTTTAATTGGGCACCAGTAACAGAAACCAACCTTAAGCGTCCATAATACGGAGTGTATTAAAAATAAAAAAACAAACTAGAGATCACATGAAATTAAGTTGAACAGCCAAGCCTATGTGAACTAGGGTAGATCTGGGAATCTCAACAGGAGATAAACTTTCTTTCTGGAGTCCTGAGTCTAAAAGAGCGTTACTAACAACCGTAGTTTCTATATCTCTTAATCCAAACTTCTAAATGAGGAGAGAGAGAGAGAAATTGAGAGAGAGAGAGAAAAAGAGAGAATGAATATGAACGAGGATGAATGAATGAAATCCATTGGTTCTGCTTGGATCAGCTAGTTACTGCCCCGGGGCTAGTATCTCTGACTGGACGAACGGCGAGGTCACATAGTTTAGACACAATTTCTGGAAGCCTACACCTTAAATCCAGTGAGAGAGTAAATTGTTTGAGAAAGAGTTTCTTGCATATATACCTCCACTACCTCAGTAGGGTGGCTACGCAGATCAGAAGAGATTTATCTCAAATGTGGTGGACCGTTAATTTTTCCCTTTGGTTGTTTTCAATTTGGCCTGTATTACATACGCCTATTATTCATAGGGTTATCATCACCGATGGCTCTAAAAGGAAGCAGTAACCACACTGATTACTGAACCCATAAGCTTATATATCTAAAAAAGAAAGATTAGGGTAAATCTCTGTATCTGGAGATGGCAGACTCTGGGTTTTCACTGTCTTCCAGAGGCCTGACTCTAGCAGGTACCACTTATCTTAAGAGGGATGCTAGCTACCATATATTCTTGCTAATTTGGCATGATGTAGCTTCACTCTAATGTCTCTTTTTTTAGTTTAAAGAATCAGTTTCTGCAAAAAACAAAAACAAACAAACAAAAAAAAAACCGGGCAATCATGAGTGTAAAACAGCTCTGCTGGATTTATATCAGAGAAATGCTACTCCTTGACATTAGTCATCTCATTTTGAATGTTCTTGAATTAATTCCAGCAATAATCACCATATTTATCTATTTTTAGAAAATTGGCACTTTCTAAAATATTAAGCTGTTGTCTCCATATGCATCAGTTTGCTCTAAATGTAGAATATTGGTAATTAGCTTTACATCCATTATTTGTAATTCCAGTTCCAATAACTACTCAAAATGTTATTTTTAAATGAAAATTGGAAAGACCCTAATATCTTCCCATTAATAACTCGATAAAAGAGCTAGATCAGGCAAAGAGAAAAATAACTGCAATGATCTCCAAAGGTTAAGTGAACTCAGGAACTGGCTGCTTTTTTAAGTAGCTGCAAAACCTCTTTAGTCAGCATAACTAGGCCTGACTGGAAGCTGTTAGAATGCACGTCCTCTTTTCATTCTTACTTTGCTTTGATTCAGAAACCAATTTGCCTGCTTGGAATATAAGCTGAGAATTAAAAGCTCCTCTTAATGGCCAAACTAGATCCTACAACAGCTGTTTCCAAAGGATGTGTTCTACAGTTCTATTCAAATTTTAGTAGAGGCAATTGTCTCCATTATTTACCTAAAAAAGAAAGAAAGAAAGAAATTCTCATTTTCTAAATAATTAGCTTGAGTTTAGATTTGTAAGTTCATGTTGTACTGGGACAGCGTAGTATGGTTGTCCAGACTCTTACCAATGTTCAGGCAAAGAGGAATAGGCGTTGAGTAGATTTTGGTTGAACATTGCATTTCAAAGTCCTTTTTCTTTAAATCAATTTTGAAAAGTAATATTTCATATGAGAGATGGAAAGGAATAGCAAGACTTCATAAATGATCCATCGTGAACTCCCTCATTTCATTTTCACCTAGGCACTTGGAGAATTTTTCTTCCAAATCCAAGTTTCATTGGATTAATCTTTCTAAAAATTTCCAAGATTTTCAAAAGGAAAGGGAGAATGATATTGTCTTACTTAAAAAACAGCAGCTCTTTCTTCAGTAAAATCAAGTTGGGGGTTTGATTTATTCAAACATCTTTTTTTTTTTTTTTTTTTCTGAAGAGCACCTTTTGCAATGTTTCCTTACTCCTTAAGGATTTGATTACCCCAATGTAAGAGAAGGAGATTGCTTTCTCTGTCACCTAGGAAAGTTACACTGGAGAACTCAGGTTGGTATTAAGTATTCATTTGAATAAGTCTTTCATGCTAATCCTGTTAATTCAGTGTTCCTCAGGGCTTTGATTGCCTATTTGAAAGACTCAAGGTGATAGCCTTTTGATAACTCAGCCGGATTTGTGCTTCCACACTGATGGGCAGTTAACTGGAGAGTCCAGAGCTGTATAGAAAACCAAGGACAAAACTTAATTTCTTACACATTCTTTCTTCCACCTTGAACTTCATACCTTACACCTCTGGGATGAAAGCAGTACAGAGGAGGAAATGATGGTTTCTATAATTGAAAAGGGAGGAAGAGATTAGAATTATAAAATAGAATTACTCAGTTTGGAATTGGGCCATAACCCTCTAGTAAAAACTGTCATGGGATCATTAATGATCACAGATGGCTCAGACCTCACTTCTAAACATCATCTGGAAAACACAATATGCCCAAGAGAAGGAGTATTCAGAAAAGAATCCAAGAAGTTTGGGCACTAATATACTTAAATATACTTAACCATACTTAGGACCAAATTCAGTTTTTATCCTCACTTAATGGAAAGAAGCTGTTCTAGGCTAAAAAGAGAAATGCAATTTTGTTGTCATAGTTATTGTACCTTATGTACTAGACAATATTTTTTAATAATTATGGATTTTCCTACAGGCCCTCTACTGTCCTCTCCTGTGTTCTCATTCCAGTGTCATTTAAAACTGGTTAGTTCATGTACATACTGAAGTCTATTTTATTAAACATGTCTTACCAAAATTGTCACTTTTACTCAAATTGGATATATAGTTAAAATCCATCTGTAAAGAAACAAACCATAAAAGCCACAGGAAAACCATTAAGAAAATTAACTTTCCTATAATCCAATGTTTCCAGACATTAAAAATATTATTTTTCCCTTTATTCTTTGTTGTTATCTTAAAAAGTGTCATGTTAAATTAATTATCTTCTCCCTCAATTAGACTTCCTACTCCCTTCTCTTGATAATATCTTTTAGAGATTCCAGCACATTTCCAGTTTCTCAGCTCATAACATGGGAATATACTATTCCTTCCCTTCTGAAGGCCATACTATGAGTTACCAAATTCTATTTGTAATCCGTTTCACATGTGTTGTTTCTACCTTCTGCTAGCCCTTTTACACCAGCATTTCAGAAGAGAACCAAGCCCCTAAATCCCTAAGGCCCTAATGCCCATATGTGTATAATGAGTTAACCCCTCTCCTGTGCGTCTTGATGGGTACTGGCTACATACCATCCTTGGAAGAAGAAAAAATAGTCACTCATTTTGTTGTGTTCTGTAGTTCAGATGAGAAACTCCAGGTGAAAAAGGCTGGAGTGTCACCAAAACTCCCTGTTTTCAGCATCACCTCTACATGCTGCCTGTTGACTAATCTTACATTTAATTCCCCTTTTCTCAAAATTTCAATGCTTTCTCTTTGTTACAGGGTTAATTCTAATTTATTGATTTATGATTGTTTTTTAAGGCTCCTCAGAATCCATTACCAATCTCCTATTCTTGTCTTGTCTCCTGCTGGCTCTGGCATTGACTAGGCTTGTCAGTTTAAACAGATTTAGTCTCTCTGGGTTGTCATTTCCTTTTATGTAAAACAAAAATATTGAACAAAGTCATCTCTAAGGCTTTCCAACTTGTAACAGACATGTTCTATAGCAAATTTCTCTTTTACCTGGACATTCAGTCCTAGCCAGACTTAGTATGAATTTAAGTTATAGTTTCCCTGTACTTTTGTTCATTGTCATTGCCACTACTTGGAAAATTCCCTTTTTTGCCTAAATCAATCTCACCCAACCTCCGAGCTCTGAAGCAAGAGTTACATCATTTGTGAAGGCTATCCTGATTACTACAGTTCTCTGTGGCTTCTTGCCCTCTTAGATCCTGTAATACCTACTACCTGCCCCCTTCTCTTGTGATCCATCAGACAACCTTAATCATCCATTTGTGTTTATATATACCTGATATCCCCCAACTAGTCTGCAAACTCTTTGAAGGTAAAGTCCAGTTTAGTGCCTGGCTCAAGAAACACATGCTGATTTATACTGACTATGGGATGAGCTCTGTATTAGACTCTGAGAGAGTGTACAAGACAAATAGAAGGCTCAGTAAACTCTCAGAAAGACAGGTGGAACTATCTTGCGCTACTCTCTGGGAGTTTTGACATCATGAAATGTGCCTTCCTTCTTGAATCTCTTTATTTTCTTGGCTTTCGTAACACCTGTTTCTTCTGGTTTTTCCCTTCTACATCTTTGGTTGCATTTTTTCCCCTGCTTGGCTTCTATTCTACCAACCTCTTAAAAGTTGGTGTTACTCCGGCTTTTATCCTTACTCTCCCATGTCCTTACTCAACACAAGCTCTGTGAAGAATCTAATCCACGCCCACGACTCTCACATGGACTAGTAGTTCTTGAATTCTTCAGGCTCTCCAGCCAAACCTACTTCCTGAATTCTAGAGCTCTAGAATTTCCATCTGACAGTCCACTGGAAATCTTTTTTCTGAGGACCAACAGGAACCCCGGTGGCAACATGTCCTAAAAATAAATCATCACGTATTGTTCCCACATCTCTGCCCCTGTCTCATCCAGCCATCTAATTCAGAAATAGAGCCCTGATCCACTCCCTATATCTTCTTTCTATCATTAGATGCTCCTACTTTTTCCCTAGTTTCTATAATTAAAAAACAAATAAACAAAAACCTTTCATTCCTCCCATTCCTTTACTCCCTACCTTGAAAATATGTCTTAACTCTGTCCACTCTTCTCCGTCTCCAGTCATCTCTTGTGGACACTGATGCATTAGCCCCCCCTCTCCTTGCCACCTTCTACCCTCGACCTTTTACCAACGATTCTTCCCTCAGTAGCCAGACTGGTCTTTTAAAAAAAGAGTCTATCAGATCATGTGTCTCCCCTATTTAAAAACCTTTGACGGCTTCCCATTCCACTTAGAATCAAAACCAAACTCATTAGTACCAAGGCCTATAAAATCCTACATGACCCAGGCCTTTCCTCCTTTTCTAATTTATTATTGCCATACTCCTCTCGGTCACCAAGTCTCCTGGCCTGTTTTTAGTTTTTAAAACACATCAAGCACATTCCTTCTTCTTTGCATGTACTGTTCCTGTGCCCAGAATGCTCTTTCTCTGGTTTTTTACTTGAGGGGCCTTCCTGTCTGAATGGTGTCCAAGTTACTTTCTAACACATTACCCTTATTTTATTTTCTTAAAAAAATATTTACTTATTAATCTTCTAGTCACTGCCTGTCTCCTCAAACTTCAAAACCCACCCCTCTTCACATCCCAGACTCTTTTGCAATTGTGTTATTTCATAAAATGACCCATATTATTTCATCTTTTCTCCCTTTCCAACACCGTGGGGGGTTTTGCACTGTAATGTCTCCCTTCCTCCTATTTTCTATATGACACATTTCCAGTTTATTTCCACTATGTGGCTGGAGTTATTTTCTTCTTTATGGTGATTCCCGTATCCTTCAGTCTGATATGATTATCCTCCCCTTCGTGCCATCTTTATGCCTACTGCGTACCTTTGCTACAACATTCAACAGACTTTATTATAAATATTTGTTTCCATGTTTATCTCTTGCTACACCAGGAGCTCCTTTAGGGTCAGAGTCATGTTTCATTTGTTACCTATGCAGAGCTCTAACTCAATGCTTTGCACACTGTAGGTTCTCACTAAATAGCATGAGTAAATGGAGTCTATACAGATGAAAAAATATCAGCATCCACCGAGTAGTTATGTGATGGCAAACTTTGATTAGGACTAAGGCAAAGGTTGCCCAACTCCCACTGATCAATCATGGAAACTGCTCACTTCTGGCACAGTCCATAATTGGGCACCTAATAGATCTCTCACACAGGGCTGAGACCACACAGACTTGGATTTCACCCAAGTGGTGCCAGCTGGTTGCTTCAGCAAATAACAGTCACCATTTTGTAGAGTGACACTCTAAAAGAATCAGAAAGAGAGCCATACTTGACAATGTAAACTTATTATCTGGGCTAAGAATCAGTAGTCATTTAAAAATATATAGCTATGCCTTCTCGGCCACTTACTCTGCCTCCTAAACCTACTGCTAAACATTCAGCCCTTTCCTCACATCTAAAGCTGGTGTTTTCTGGTACTGCTCCCACAGGCAGGAATCTCTGGTGAGGTTTTGAATCTTTCCTCTTTGTTAATGACATGATTTATGATTGTGTATACAATCTCTCTTGCCTTTCACTTTCTTTAATTTATATTTTTAAAAATTATGCACAATAATGCTTAGTTGTTGTTTTTCCTGGTCCCCCTACAGTATTGAAGCATTCATCTGTCTGATGAGATTGTACCTATACCTAAACTAATAAAAAGTGGAAAGATACTAGTAGATTTTCCTACAGGGTAATGAAAGAATAAATGGCTGGGAAATCAGTGATTTACCAACAGGTAACTTATATCTTTTACACACAAAAATATAATTCCTTCTAGGGAGTAGAGCCGAGAAGGTAGGGGCTTCTTCTTGGAATTCTAGTGAGGGAGAAGTAGCTTCAATTCAATCTGTTCTTCTTGTAAGAATAGTTAAGAGAATCGGGAAAGAAAAAGAATGGTCTATGATCATTAGGGAGCTAGGTCCTGTTGAACTAAAGCTAAATAACATAGAAATTACATATACTTTTTTGATCTGGATGAGAAACTTAAACACTTTAAGATTTATTTCTTTAGGAAATGATAATCTCTTTCAAACTGGTAACTTGCAAAACAAACTTTGGAAAGATATCTTATTTATAGGTTGAGAGAGTGTGTTCATTCAAAAATCAAATTTGGGAACAACCAAAGAATATAATTTTCGTGTTTAGAGTAATGGATGATCATTAGGAAAGCAAGATGATACACATTTCAGCTGAAAAATATTTGTCACTTTTCTCAGTTATATTTTTTAAACTTTGGTACTTGGAAGGTGGAGAAGATGCATGAGTAGTTTGGGTTGCTGAGAAAGAAGATGAGGGAAACAAGTATTCCACACTGGAGAGATTGACTTGGTGGGACATGGTGGAACTTTTAGAGACCCACCAGTCAGGAGTGAAACCAGGTGGAGCCATTTCTAGAAGGGAATTCATTTTCCATCCCATTGATCTAGCCATACATTGCTTTGGTCCAGTTTTCACAGGCGTTTCCATTAGGCTGTTTTCTCAACAGAACCCTATATAGAGTGGAAAATCATTCCTACATCAAGCCTCTGGACTCCTCAATTGATGTATACCCAGGGACACTGTAGTGTCAGACCACTGTAAATTTTAAGTTGCCAGTAATGATGTGGTATTCAAGGAATAGCCAACAAATCTGTATTATTCTGATTAAACCAAATTTCAGCCAAATTCTTCGAAACTAAGAAAAGAGTCTCATTTGGATTTCAGTGGAGGGTCAACAGGTCAGGTCTATGTTGGTACAAGAAGATTAGAGATTACACTAGGAATCATAAAGTTTTCTAGGCACTCCACCTACATATGAACTTTTATTACCTCCTAACATTAAAACTGGTACTATTTTCTTCACCTGAAATGTATTCTTTCCTCCATTCTGTCAAATCACGTTCTGCCTCCAAAATGTCTGTTGAAAAATCACCACCTTTACAAAATCATTTTAGACATTTCCTCATTCCCTATCTGGTTCCATATTGCATTCACTCTTGAGCAAATATGCCTCCCCTATAATGTGTGTGTGTGTGTGTGTTACATATAAACACATCTCTTTATATATATTTATACACATATAGGTGTGTATGTGTGTGTGTGTGTGTGTGTATAGAGAGGGAGAGAGAGAGCGAGCAAGAGAGCATTTATATGTTTTATACTTAAATATATTGTTCTTTTCTGTTTCCCTAGAGATTGCTTAAGATTCATTCCTGGGTTTCCTCTGTTTTAGATTTCACAAGGCACTATATAATGCTGCATACACTGGGTCTACAGTTAAAGCCACTAACTACCTTTTTTCTTTAATAACCCAAGGACAAGTTGTCATACTATTTGTCTGTGCACCTGATAATAATAATTATCATTGACTAGTGGCGCTAAAGAGAGTTTAATGATTATCTAGTTTGTTTTCCTTTTAGCTACTTTTTAGCCACAGAATCTTTTTGACCCAGATGAAATACTACTTAGAATCCAAATATGTAAAACAGATAAAAGGTGCTATTGTGGCTTAAGCAGAGTTTGAGGTTCAGAAATCTGTCTGGTCAGCCCCCTCCCCTCTCCCCTGGGGCCCCTCTGATGAAGCCCTAGGGAGCAGAGTTTTTGAACTGCTGATCTGTGGGCAGTTCTTCATGGTGCAGGCGTTAGGAGGTTCCGTGCTCAAGGTCACTCAACTTGAAAAGAGCCAAGATGGAATTCCTTCCTGTGTCAGCGCTACTCCTTCCAGAGGGATGACAGAGGCTCATGCTCCCAATTTCTGGCTGTATATATTCCTAAATTTTCTAAGTTTAGCTCAGTATTTATGTGGTTCCTCAATGTACAGGGTTCTTTCATAAATGAAGACCAGAAGTTATTTTTCTGTTTTCCACCTTTTGGCTCTTACTCATCTTATTTTTCAATTAGCCTTTTTCATCAAGACTTATTCTAGAGACAACATTTTCTTCAAATATATGGAAATTACTTATTCATTCAATAAATATTTATTAATAACCTACCATGAGCCAAGAACTATGCTGTGTACTGGAAATATAGAATTTTTTTTAAAAAGAAACACTCTCTACCCTGAAGTAGCTCATAGTATAGTGTGGTAGACCTATTTGTGTCAAATTAAAAGTATGTATTCTAGAATATTACTATATCAGTCTCAGGTGGCATTTTCCTAATTGTTCAAGGATGTTTCCTAGTATAGGAATACACTAGTGTTTCTTCTTGTGTAGATGTGACTATACAACCAGCCTCCGAGGACTGAAAGATTGAAGCAGTCATAGACCTATAGACTTAAATACCACAACTCGAAAGGGTTTTTATGGATTAAATGTGTTCATATATCTCCAATACTTAAAATTTAATGTTAGTTATTGCTTATTATTATTGATGCTGTTGATAATGAAGTTATATCTCTATTAAATGAATTGTATATCTAAACTTCTTTTTTTAGAGATTCTTAAAGGACTAGTTTCTGGATTTTGGATAGTATGTGTGTGTGTGTGTGTGTGTGTGTGTAAGTATTCATACATGTCTGAAGTTCAATGAACATAAAATTGGTTAACTGAGAAATGAGATATTAATGCACTGACTTAAACTTTGTGCACCCTGTGCTCTCTACATTCTTAGGGCTAATATACATTGGTTCTTGGAGTATGGAACTCAGAGAAATAATTAGCATATCTTACAGATGTAGTTAATTAACTAGGAATAAAAATGTAAGCCTGCCTCAACTTAGAAGGTGAAGAGGCCCGTCACTTGCGGAGAACTGGAATGTGGACATCTCAAGACCTGGACTCAGCCTCTTCGAATGTTCAAGGAATGATGCCAAGGTGGAATGGCAGTTACAAATTATCTTCAGTGATGGTTGCATCCAGGAATCCATGGAATCCGTGGACCCATGTCCTAATCAGTTGGTGGTCTTGCTTTGACCATGTTTTCTGGGCCTGTCTTTCCTTAATTCTTGACTATTTCTTGAACCTCGTTCTCTGGCTTATTAATAATGTGAACTCTGGTATTATCCTAATTCAGTCCAGGTTCTATTGCTTGCACACAAGACTTTTACTGATACAACCCTATACTCAGAAATCAGGTGAAAGCTACTAATATTTTTCACCTGGACTATTGCAATATCCTTGGAGATTTTGTACACACTCTTCCCTCTGCCTGAAATGCTTTGTTGCAACATATTCTCATGAGTAGCTTCCTTACTTCCTCAGGGCTTTAGTCAAGTCTCACCTGTTTAAATCTTATCAAGGAGCCTTTCATTCATTACCCTGTATAAAACAGTACTCCACCCTAGCACTCCCTATCTGGCCCCTTTTATTCTCTTTCAGTTTTCTCTCTGGCTCTTGTATCCATCCAAGATACTTACAATCTTCTGACACCAGTGTCATGTAAACTTCAGGAGAGCTCCATCACTCTTTTAGTGACTTATGTTTTCTGGAACCTAGTACAGTGCCTGGCGTATTTCAGATGCTCAATAAATATTTATTGAATGAATAAACAAATGCATTTAAATTCTGCTCAGATGTGATGATAAGAATAAGCTAAAAATATGCTACAGCTAATGCATCCATTCCACCTTCCCCCATGTCCCTCCTTATTTCTCTCCCTTAATCTGGACTAGTAGCACCACACACCCCATATATTCCTTTCAGTTCAGTTGTCAGTCTAAGATATATTATGCAGTGGATCTCTTAAGAGTAATGAAAGAGGAATTTGGTCCTGTCTCCCACTACAAAATGCTTATTTATTTCTTCTTTTACATTTTAATTGTTTAAATATTTGGGGAGGATTTTCCTGCTGTGGTAAATTTATACTCATTAAATTGTCAAACGTGACTGCATTATTTATTTATTTATTGCAGGCACTGTAGGGGAAATGCTTGCTTTTGCCACTGGCACCATCTGGCTTTGACTGATTATTGTATTATACCTGATATTCTTTGGACAGGACTATCAGGGTGATGAATGGGTTAGAATGGGAGGAGTTCAAACACTGGTTGAGAAAGCATAACAAACCTGTAGCAATAAGTCAGTCACCATGAGGCATTCTAAGCACCGAGTAAGATAGAACATCCCTTGCATGTCCTATCTGCATTCCAGGTTAATCTTCAAAGAGCCAACATGGCAAAAGCATTCCAAGATAAAAATAGCAAGATCTTCTAGAAAAGATTTAAGTTTCAAGGCAAAAAGAAAAATCCTTTATGATTACCAAGTATGCTGTGAATCCACATAGTTGTGGTTGCAGCTAGAATACTGTATATTTTTTTCTCAGTGTCACTGACTTACAAATCAAAAAAATGAATCTTTTAAGACATTCCAAGCCTTTCTAAGAGAAAATTTGATTTGTGGGAATTGAAAGGTAAATGTCTAATGGCAAATGGCACAATGTCAGACACTGAGTTCTGTGGTTATAACCTGATCTCAAATCAAAACCCAATTCCCCTGGCATTCCAAAGTCCCATCTTCATCAGGGGCTTTATTCCAGGAGAAGTGAGATCATAGCTCTGCTAATGTAGGATTTCTTCAGCACGTATGAATCTAGCAGTCTTGTTGAGGCAGGGAGACTAAAGAAGCTATTCAATCTTTTATCTTTCCCCAGAGAGAGACAACTTTAAAGTGTATGTATCATTGGTCCCTAATATCATTTTTGTTTATCAATAGTTCATCTGTTGCTTTCACAGTATCTCAAAGTTAGAAGGGATTTGAGAAGTCATCTTGTCAATGAGCTGTTAATTTATTCATTAGGAAATGTTTACTGAGTGCCTGCTATAAACTAAAGGATGTAGACTAAAAATATGAATCAGATATGACTGTTTCCTCTACAGGATGCATTATTTTCTCTTTATGACACATTTGTTAGGTTGGAGCTCACGCTTTGATGCAGTATCTGCAACATTTTGTGTATTGTTGCTATTTATTTACTGCAACACTTCTCAACTGAGAGAAAGCAAATTAGCCTTCATTATTCAAAATATCAGATGCAGAGATCAGAGTGGAATCAGAGTAGAAGAGCTGAATAGTTAATTTAGTGAACTCTTTCACCTTTATCTTCTTGTTTTGGCCTCTGCCAAACTTCACTATACCTGGCCGTTGTCCATGCTCATCCAGACGTGGGAGCTAAATACTAAAGTTTGATATTTGTAATCCAATGAGTATCAGTTTCTTTTTGCCAAAATAATAATAATAATAACAATCTCAAAACCTCTTAATATATTTTAGAATACTCTTCCTTCTTATTGAATGAAGCCTTATTGAATAAAAACTCAACCCAATTTAGTTGTGTTTGCATAGAAAAATTGAGCTTTAGAATAAATCTTAAGTGTTAAATTGAAATTTCTACATTTGTAAAACACTTAGAAATATCCCAAGAAAAATACTACTTGAAGCTTTTCAGCATTGGCCTGGGCAAAATTTAATACATTATGAAGTCTTGCAAAATAAAGAAAATAAAATGGCATGCAAACACATGCACACACAAAACTCAAACCATGGAATTTTAGGAATTTTGAGATTTCTAGTTTGGCTCTAAGTTAATGGTCAATTGTCATTTATCAGAACCTTGATTTAGTAATAATTTTTAAAAATTAAGTGTTAGAATAACTTTTCAAATTTAAAATATGCTACTAAAACCAAAGCATATTGGATTATGCCTCTTGATAAGATTATTCTCAAACCATGATCTCTCACTGTCAGGATCCAGAAACTCAGTGCCAAGGGTAAGTCAGCCTTGCATAAACAGATTGTCTGGCCTAGGCCACCAATCTGTCCAGCATTTGTGACCTATAAAGATTTTTTTTTCTTGTAAGCAGCTCTGCTTATGACAACTGTTTACATATGCAGTGGAAACTTCCGAAAGCTATCACTTCCAGGTTTGCTTTGCTTATACAACTAACTATTACCGTGCTAAGAAATTCTTCTTCTTCTTCTTTTTTTTTTTTTTTTTGATATTTGCTGGATCCAAGAAAGGCTCAACTAACCAGTGCATTGTGGTCAAGGATAGAAACTGAAGGAGAAGATCTCACAATTATAGTATTTAAGATTTGCACAATGTGCCTTGGTGATGTAGCGAGCTCTCAGGAATAGTTGCTATAGGTAAGGGTTTAGAAAGTTCAGAAAGGTTCTAATGAAAGAGAGAGAAAGGCAGGGAAAAAGAGAGAAGTTAAAATCATACTGAAGAAATAATGGAAAGTAGAAATAGTCTAAGACTAAGGAAGGTAAGCCCTACAGGTATCCTGCATTAAACATAAAACCTCAGAAATATTTGCAGAGCCCTAAGTCAGTAAATTGTCATTTCTTATAGAGAAGACATATAGAATAGACCCAATTGCGGGGAGTTAGCTACGCTCCCAGCAAAAACTCGGGTCCCTCAGGTAGGGGTCATTGCAAAGGATAAGAAAATAACAGAAAATGGAAAATAATGGAAATAAAAGAATACACAGAGATGAAGGTATAGTTTTATAGATTTATAAAAGATAAAAGGCAAAAAGTGGGATACTCAGGGGTCCCTACGATATCCCCGTGAATTATAGGGCCCAGAATAAAGTTTCACATGGGCATTTATAGGTACAGAGATCGATTGCCAGGGGTAACAGATTTACATAATAACAGGTAGTTTGTTTTAGGTTAAAAGTCTTTCAAAATGCTTCTATAGATCCCTTAACTATCTCTGGTTACAAAAACTTTCAAGGACAAACTTCTAAGTTCTAAGATAAAGCTATTACTTAACAGAAGGGTTAAACAGAGATACAGTGGCTCCATATTTCTTTATCTAGTTATTGCAGACAGAGACAGGTCATCAGAAGTCAAGCAGGAACTGTCCCTTGGGCTAATTGTTTTTAGCTGCAGGTATCTGTCTCTGGGTGGACACTCTTTGACCAGCTCTCATCCTGTGATTCCATGTAGACCTTGCTTTGTCCTTCAAAGCAGGCAAGAATCACGGGGTTGAGACCACAGCAGTCACCTTAGAAAGCAGCTGCTACTGACCTTTTGAGATGCCCTCCTGAGGTGGAGCAGCTTTTGATATGCAAACTCACATGTTCACATATTCTTTCAGGGCAGAGCCCTGCAAAACTCCTGAGACCGTATCTGTCTCTAATATAGTAATATTAATTTATGGAGCAACACCCAATGACAAGAGACCTCTTCATTGGAGACTCATTTGCAATTTGGGACCATATTGTGTGTCAGAAACCCTCTTCTCGCTCTGTTTGATATATTAGTATCTCTTTCCAGGAAACTAAACACTCAGCTTGTATTTCCTGAACCCCTAAGATGGACCTTAGTCTGTTAGGTACTGTGGGACACACTGTGATCAGGGAAAAGTAATACAAACCCTACCACCAAGGAAGGTGCTATGGTCTGAATGTTTGTTCTCCTCAAATTTCCTCTGTTGAAATCCTAGTCCTCAAAGTGATGGTATTAAGAGATGGGGCCTTCAGGAGATGATTAGGTCATGAGATCAAAGTCTTCATGAACGGGATTAGTGCCCTTATAAAGAGACCCCATAAAGCTGCCTTACCCCTTCTGTCATGTGAGATCACAATGAGAAGACTTAGTCTGTGAACCAGAACACAGACCCTCACCAGACACCAAATCTGCTGACACTGGGATCCTGGACTTCCCAGCCTCCAGAACTGTGAGAAATAATTTTCTGTTGTTTATAAGCTATCCAGTTTATGGTATTTTTTAAAACAGTCAAAACTAACTAAGACAGTTAGTTTTGAAGAAAAATTGGCTATTTTCAGTGCCTATGGCACATGAAGAAAAGTCTTTGCCAATGCATGTGGTCTATGATCCCTTAAATTTGTCTGACCAGTTGACTTGTGGTACAGACAGTATGAGAGAATGACGAGACCAGTCATGGAAGGACTCTTTGTTTTAAGGAATTACTCTGGGTCTTTCTGCCAATCCACTTGCTTTACATTTTCATCTCCCTAATTCTTAGATTGCTAGCTCTATACCCCAACCTTGTTTTTCTGCTTCTGACTCCTTCATGTGAGCCCTTCTGAGATTGGAGAAGCCCTGCCCACTGAGCTCTCTCCAGCTCTGTTCTCTAGACTTGGACAGCATCTCTAGCATTGAACTCCATCATCCCATTTCAACCCACTGAACCCTATAAGCCACTTCACTGGAGTGCCTTCTCTTCTCCTCTCATATTGCGTGCTCTCTCAGTGCTCCCAGCTTTAAAGCCCCCAGTTTCCTCTGCCTCCTTCAGTGAGTCCTCTATGAGCTCTTACAGTGCCTGCATCCTCTAATTACAGACAGGCCAATCCCCCTAACTTGCCCTGTGATGGGTGAAGAAATAAATAGGATTTTAATATTTCTAGCTTAGATTTAGTAGAATGGAATTACTATTGGCAGAATTGGTAAACTTGCAAGGGAGAGTTGATCTGGTAAACCAAATCACTGGTTTTGATTTCCAGTATGATCAGTGTGAGGAAAGCATCCAGAAAGAAGTGACTCATTGAAGGTTTAGAAGTGGAGGCAAGGGGGCAGGGTGCAAGTGACTCCAAGAGTGATTGAGAGCTTATTCATCTCCGTGGCTTCAGTTGGGGCAGAGTTAGAATGAGAAGAGCTGAGAGGAGGGCTACTCTCCCTTCAATGGCAGA